>SZWC01004150.1:66025-99163 GCA_023375785.1 Penium margaritaceum
GCTGCGGCTGCTGCTGCTGCTGCTGCGGCTACTGCTGCTGCTGCTGCTAAAGCTGCTGCGGCTGCTGCTGCTGCTGCTTCTGCTACTGCTGCGTCGCTGCTTGCTGTTGCACGCTGCTGCTTCTGCTCGTTGCTGCTGCTCGCTGCTGCCACGGCTGCAAGCTAGTGCTGCGTCGCTGCTGCTCGTGCACGCTGTTGCTACCAACGCATGCTGCTGCTGCTACTGCTGCTGCTGCTACTACTGCTGCTGTGCGCGGCTCACTGCCCCTGTGGCGTTCACGTGCAGTCGCTTCGCGCTCCCTCACGCTGCTGCCGGCATGGCGCCACGTGGCGCGTTCTCTTAGCGTTCCGCCCACTGCTGCTGCTTCTGCTGCTCACACGCCCCCCTGTGCTCTGATACCAAATTAGAAATAATTTAGGGCATGCAGGCCCATGCAAAAACGAACATGAGCTCTGTGTGTGAGTGCGATGCAAAACGGCAAGAATTTGGCTAAGTCTGGAACGCTGAATATAAAGAACAAGGAGAGATTACAAATGAGCCCCTAGCGGGCTTAAGTAGGGGCGCCGGCAGCTAGCCGCACCGGGCCCCGTCACCCCCGCTGAGCCGAAACGGGTCAGCGGGGAGAACACACTCCGTACACCACGATAACAATAACGGTGGTCTCCTCGAGGCACCGGAACAGCTCTCCGAGTACCCGGGTCTCGACCACCGAAAAAATAGGAACAGTGTCAGAAAATCTCAGAATCAGCGTCCAGTCATCACAGACGGCTTTCCGAACATCGGAAGCCCCACAATAGCCATCGGGTCTCCTCGTCGCACCGGTACAGTCAACCGGGTGCGCGGGTCTGAACCCACCGAGAAAACTCTCCTACCTCCTGACAAGCCCACATGGCTGCCGGAACGCATCGACCGCGTCTCGCCGGCGCTGTCGTAGGTGCTGGAGAAGTCTCGGTGCAGTCCGGAGGCCCGTCGTGTCGTCACGCCCTCCTCTGCCATATACCCCGATGTGGGTATATCGGTAAACTAGTAGTGTCGGTCGTGACGGGTGGAAGCCACACAAACCAACAGTCCGAATGACAAACGGAAAGAAGCACCACGTGCAGAAACAGGAACTCTACGCAACTACATCATGAACGCGCAAAGATAGTGCTACTGAGAAAATGGGCCACGGGAGGTGGTCACCGAGAAAACCCTGCAGCACACGTGAGGGCGCGCCAGTTGGTGCTGATGCCATCCAAGTAGCCGTCAAATGTCCCGGCATACCGGCGAGCCGCGACGACATGTCCAGAGGTCACCGTGACTCACACACCAACACTCCGCCGTGACCCGTAGAGGCCAGTCACCACTAGCGAGCAAGGGTCACAAAAAGATGGCACCGACAGCGCACTGCAAGGGGCATGAGATAGGGCCACACAAGAATTGCTGACGGAGAGTGGAAGCAGCAAGAGCGGGGTACAAATCCGGTAGCAGCACGAGCATACGCAAGAAGCCCAACATTGCGCAAGGTTGAACTTGCCACTGCACAACGCGTTGGTGACGAAGTCTGCACGCTGTTGCCACATGTAGACACCCACAACAGAGTCATTGCCACGTGAAATATGCTCGCGCATGAAGTGATGCTCAAGTAGTTGCAACCTACTTGTGCCCTAGTTGGACCCTAATTTTTCCCTTCTTGCGCACTACTTGCGCCCTTGTTATGCAATAGTTGTGCCCTAGTTGCGCCGTAGTTGCGCCCTACATGCGCCATACTTGCGTCCTACTTGTGCCCTAGTTGCACCCTAGTTGTACCTCAGTTGGATACTAGCTACGCCCTAGTTGCGCCCGAGTTGCGCCCTAGTTGCGCCTTAGTTGTGCCCTACTTACGCCCTAGTTGTGCCCTAATTGTGTCCTAGTTGTGCAGTACTTCTGCCCTACTTCGGCTCTTGTTGTGCCCTAGTTGCGCCCTACTTGCGCCCTACTTGCGACCTGCTTGCGCCCTAGATCTGCCCTAGTTGCACATCACTTGGGCACTAGCTACGCCCTAGTTGCGCCCTAGATATGCCCTAGTTGTGTCCTAGTTACGCCCTACTTGCACCCTACTTGTGCCATATTTTTACCAAAGTTACGCCCTAGTTGTGCCCTACTTCCGCCCTACTCGTGCCCTAGTTATTCCGTAGTTGTGCCCGAGTTACACCCTAGTTGCCCCCTAGTTGCATCTTTCTTTTGCCGTACTTGCTCCCTACTTCCGACCTTGTTGTACCCTAGTTGCACCTTGGTTACGTCCTACTTGCGCCCTACTTGGCCCCCAATTGCCCCCTAGTTGCACCCTCGTTGCGCCCTAGTTGTGCCGTACTTGCGCCCTAGTTGTGCGCTTCTTGCGTCCTAGTTGCGCTCTAGTTGTGACTCAGTTGGACATGGGCTATGCCCTAGTTGCGCCCTAGTTGCACCCTAGTTGGACCCTACTTGCGCCCTACTTGCGTCCTACAGATGTCCTCATTGCGCCCTAGTTGCGGCCTAGTTATGCCCTCGTTGCACCCTAGCTGCGCCCTACTTGCACCCTAGTTGCACCCTAGTTACGCCCTACTTGCGCCCTACTTACACCCTAGTTACACCATAGTTGCACCCTACTTGCGCCCTACTTGCACCCTACTTGCATCCTACTTGTGACCTAGTTCCATCCTAGTTGCGCCTTAGTTGGGCACTAGCTACAACCTAGTTTCCCCCGAGTAACGCCCTAGTTGCGCCCCACTTGCGCCATACTTGCGCCCTAGCTGTGCCCTAGTTGCGTCCTAGTTGCGCCCTACTTGCGCCCTAATTGCGTCCTAGTTATGGCCTATTTGCACCCTATTTGCGCTTTACATGCGCCCTTCTTGCGCCCTACTTGCGCCCTAGTTGTGCCCTAGTTATGCCTAAATTGGGCACTAGCTACGCCCTAGTTGTACCCTAGTTACGCCCTAGTCATGTCCTGGTTACCCCCTACTTGCACCCTACTTTCGTCCTAGTTGCACCCTAGTGTCGTCCTAGTTACGTCCTACTTCTATCCTACTTGCACCATACTTACGCCCTAGTTGCACCATAGGTACGCCCTACTTGCACCCTACTTATGCCCTACTTGCACCCTAGTTATGCCCTAGTTGAGCCCTAGTTATGCCCTACTTTTGCCGTACTTGCATCTTATTTGCGCCCTAGTTCCGCCTTAGTTACGCCCTACTTGCGCCCTACTAGGACTCTAGTTGTGCCCTAGTTACCCCTTGTTGCACCCTACTTGCGTCCTACTTGTGCCCTAGTTGCGTCCTAGTTGCGCCTTTGTTGGACACCAGCTATGCCCTAGTTGTGCCCTAGTTGTGCCCTAGTTGAACCCTAGTTGCGCCCTACTTGCGCCCTTCTTACAACCTAGTTGCAGCCTACTTGCGTCCTAGTTGCGCCATATTTGCGCTCTAGCTGTGCCCTAGTTGGACCTCAGGTGGGAACTAGCTACGTCCGAGTTGCACCCTGGTTGCGCCCTTGTTGTGCCCTAGTTGCACCCTAGTTGTGTCCTACTTGCGCCCTAGTTGTGCCCTATTTGCGCCCTAGTTACACTCTAGTGTCACCCTAGTTGCGCCCCAGGTGCGCACTACTTGCACCATAGCTTCGTCCTACTTGCACCCTAGTCCCGCCCTAGTTGTGACCTATGTGCATCACAGTTGGGCATTAGTTTTGCCGCCCTAGTTGCGCCCTAGTTGTGCTGTAGTTTCGCCCTAGTTGCTCCCTAGTTGTGCCATAGATACACCCTATTTGCGCTCGAGTTGCACCCTACGTGCGCCCTAGTTGCACCCTAGTTGCGCCCTAGTTGCCCCCTACTTGTGCCCTAGTTGCATATTAGTTGCGCCCTAGTTGCACCCTAGTTGCGCCCTACTTGCATCCTACTTCCACCCTAGTTGCGTCCTTGTATCCTAGTTGTGACCTCCTTGTACCCTTCTTGCACCCTACTCACACCCTAGTTGCGTCCTTGTTACGCCCTAGTTATGCCCTCCTTGCGCCCTACTTGCACCCGAGTTGTGACCTAGTTGTGCCCTTGTTGCGCCCAAATTGCGCCCTAGTTGTGCCCTATTTGTGTCGTACTTTTGCGCTAGTTACACCCTAGTTGCGCCCTAGTTACGTCCTAATAACGCCCTACTTGCGCCCTACTTGCGGCTTAGTTGCACCCTAGTTGCATCCTTGTTGTACCCTACTTGCACCCTACTTGCGCCCTACTTGCGTCCTACATGCGCCCTTCTTGTCCCCTCCTTGCACCGTGCTTCCGCCCTAGTTGTGCCCTTGTTGCACCCTAGTTGCGCCCTAGTTGTACCTCAGTTAGACACTAGCTACGCCCTAGTTGTGCCCTAGTTGCGCCCTAGTTGTGCGCTAGTTGTGTCCTACTTGCGCCCTACTTGCACCCTAGATGTGCCATAGTTGCGCTATAGTTACGCCCTAGTTACCCCTTAATTGCGTCCTATTTGCGCATTCGTTAGGCACTAGCTACGCCATAGTTGGGCCCTACTTGCGCCCTAGTTGCGCCCTACTTGCGCAGTACTTGCACCCAACTTACACCCTAGTTGCGCCCTAGTTGCACCCTGGGTTCAAACCAGTTAGCAATAACTACGCCCTACTTGCACCCTAGTTTTGCCCTAGTTGCGCCATAGTTGTCCCCTAATTGTGCCCTAGTTGTACCCTAGTTGTGCCCTAGATGCACCTTAGTTGTGCCTAATTTGGACCCTAGTTTCTCCTTAGTTGGGTCCTAGGTACACCCTAGTTGCGCCCTAGTTGCATCCTAGTTGCACCCTACTTGCGCCCTACTTGTGCCTTAGTTGCGTCCTACTTGCATCCTACTTGCAACCTAGTTGCACCTTGGTTGCACCCTACTTATGCCCTAGTTGCACCGTAGTTGTGCCCTAGTTGCACCCTACTTGCGTCCTACTTGCATACTACTTGCGCCATTGTTGCGCTCTAGTTACGTCTTAGTTGCGTCATAGTTGCGCCCTACTTGCGCCTTAATTACGCCCTGCTCACACCCTATTTGCATCCTAGTTGTGCCTCTATTGGGCTCTTGCTACTCCCTAGTTACGCCCTTGTTGCACCCTAGTTGCACCATACATGCACCCTCCTTGCGCCCTGGTTACGCCCTACTTGTGCCCTTGTTGCGCCCGACTTCCGCCCTAGTAGCCCCCTAGTTGCGCCTCAGTTTGGCTCTAGCTACGCCCTGGTTATGCCCTAGTTGCGCCCTAGTGGCAACCTAGTTGCACCTTACTTGCGCCTTAGTTGTGCAACAGTTGCGTCCTAGTTGCCCCCTACTTGCACCGTACTTACGCCCTATTTGCGCCCTAGGTGTGCCCTAGTTGCACCCTCCTTGTGCCGGACTTTGCGCTATACTTGCATCCTACTTGCCTCCTAGTCGCGTCCTAGTTGCGTCCTACTTGCGCACTACTTGCGCCCTACTTGTGTCCTAATTGCGCCCGAGTTGCACCCTAGTTGCGCCCTACTTGTGCCCTACTTGTGTCCTAGTTGCGCCCTAGTTGAGCCCTAGCTACAACCTAGCTACGCCCTACATGCGCCCTACTTGCGTCCTACTTGTGCCCTAGTTGCGGCCTAGTTCCGCCCTAGTTGCGCCCTACTTTGCCCCAGTTGTGTCCTACTTGCCCCCAAGTTGCGCCCTAGTTGCGCCTTAGTTGGACACTAGCTTCATCCTAGTTACGTCCTAGTTGCACCATAGATACACCCTAGTTGTACCATACTTGCGCACTACTTGCGCTTTAAATGTGTCCTAGATACGCCCTCGTTGCACCCTACTGGCACCCTACTTGCGCCCTACTTATGCTCTAGTCGAGCCCTAGTTACGTCCCACTTGTGTCCTACTTGCATGCTAGTTGCGATCTACTTGCGCCTTAGTTACGCCCTACTTGTGCCCTAGTCATGCCTCAATTGGGCACTAGCTATGTCCTAGTTGTGCCCTCCTTGCGCCATACTTGCATCCTACTTGTGCCCTAGTTGCGCACAAGTTGCGCCCTAGTTGCCCCCTACTTGCGGCCTACTTGTGCCCTAGTTGCGCCCTAGTTGCGCCCAAGTTGAGCACTAGTTGCTCCCTACTTGTGCCCTACTTGCATCCTTGTTACGACCTAGTTAAGCCCTAGTTTTGCCCTAGTTGCATCCTACTTGCGTCCTAGTTACGCCCTACTTGCGTCCTAGTTACGCCCTAGTTTATACCTTAGTTACGCCTCAGTTGGGCACTAGCTACGTCCTAGTTGCGCCCTAGTTGTGTCGTAGTTTCATCCTAGTTGCGCCCTTGTTGGACCCTAATTGTACCCTACTTACGCTCTAGTTGCGCCCTACTTGCACTCTAGTTGCGCCTGACTTGCGCCCTAGTTGTGCCCTAGATGCGCCTCAGTTGGACACTAGCTACGCCCTAGTTGCACCCTAGTTGTGCCCTAGTTGCGCCCTAATTGCACCCTACTTGCACCCTACTTGCACCCTACTTGTGCCCTGGTTGCGCCCTAGTTGCGCCATAGTTGCATCCTAGTTACACCTCTATTGGGCACTAGCAATGCCCCAGTTGTGCCCTAGTTGTTCCTTACTTGCGCCCTACTTGTGTCCAACTTGCGCCCTAGTTGCACCCTAGTTGTGCCCTAGTTGCACCCTACTTGCGCCCTACTTGCGCCCTAGTTGGACCATACTTATACCCTAGTTGTACCCTACTTGTGTCCTACGTGTGTCCTAATTGCGCCCTAGTTGCGTCCTAGTTGCGCCCTAGTTACACCCTAATTACACCCTACTTCTATCCTATCTCCACCGTAGTTGTACCCAGGTTGCGCCCTAGTTGCGTTCTAGTTGTGCCCAAGTTGCGCCTTGCGTAAGCCCTAGTTGCCTCCTGCTTGTGCCCTACTTGTGTCCTAGTTATGCCATACCTGCACCCTAGTTGCGCCCTATTTGTGCCCTAATTGTACACCACTTGTGTCCTACTTGCACCCAACTTGAACCCTAGTTGCGTCCTAGTTGCTCCCTAGTTGCGCCCTAGTTGTGTCCTACTTGCGCCTCTGTTGGACACTAGCTATTCCCTAGTTGCGCCCTATTTAAGCCCTGACTACGCCCTACTTACACCCTACTTGCGCCCTACTTGTGCCCTACTTATGCCCTAGTTGCACCCTATTTGTGCCTTAGTTGTGCCCTAGTTGCCCCCTAGTTTTGCGTCCGTTGGAATGTAGCTATGCCATTGCTGCACCCTAGTTGCGCCCTATTTTCACGTCATTTGGGCTGTAGCTACGCCCTTGTTGTGCCCTACTTGCACCCTACTTGTGCCGTAGTTATGCCCTAGTTGCACCCTAGTTGCTCCCTAGTTGTACCCTAGTTTTGCCTCAATTGGGTACTAGTTATGCCCTAGTTGCGCCCTAGTTGTGCCCTAGTTGCACCCTAGTTGTTCCCTAGTTGCACCCTACTTGTTCCCTACTTGCGCCATACTAGTTGCGCCAAAGTTGCACTGTAGTTGCTCCCTACTTGCGCCCTACTTGCGCCCTGCTTACGTCCTAGTTGCGCCTAGTTGCGCCCTATTTGTGCCCTTCTTATACCCTACTTGTACCCTATTTGCGCTCTAGGTGTGCCTAGTTGCACCCTAGTTGTGCCCTACTTGCGCCTACTTGCTCCCTAGTTGCACCCTGGTTGCGCCCTAGTTGGGCCGTCATTGTACCTTATTTATGCCTTAGTTGCACCCTAGTTGCTCCCTAGTTGTGCCCTAGTTGCGCCCTACTTGCGTCCTAGTTGCACCCTACTTGCATCCTTCTTTTGTCCTAGTTGTGCCCTACTTGCACCATAGTTACGCCCTAGTTATGCCCTAGTTACGCCCTAGTTGCGCCTCAGTTGGGCACTAGCTATGCCCTAGTTGCACAGTTGTTACGCCCTAGATGTGCCCTACTTGCACCCTACTTGCACCCTACGTGTGCCCTAGTTGCGCCATAGTTGTACTCTAATTGCACACTTGTTGCACCCTAGTTGCACCTCAGTTGGGCACTAGCTACGCCCTAGTTGAGCCCTAGTTACGCCTTTGTTGTATCCTAGTTGTGCTCTAGGTACGCCCTACTTACACCACATTTGCGCCCTAGTTGCATCCTAGTTGAGGCCTGGTTGCACTCTACTTGCGTCCTATTTGTGCCCTACTTGCGTCCTCGTTACGCCCTGGTTGCACCCTAGGTGCGCCCTACTTGCGCCCCACTTGCACCATAGTTGCACTCTAGTTTTGCCCTAGTTGCGTCCCACTTTCTCCCTACTTTCTCCCTTGTTGTGCCCTAGGTATGTCCTAGTTCTGTCCTAGTTGCGCCCTACTTGTGTCCAGGTTGCGCCCTACTTGCTCCCTACTTGCGTCCTAGTTGTGCCCTTGTTGCGCCCTAGTTGCACGTCAGTGGGGTAGTAGCTGCGCCCTATTTGCATCGTAGTTGCACCCTAGTTGCACGTTAGTTGGGCAGTAGCTGCGCCCTTGTTGCACCCTAGTTGCGCCCTAGGTGCATCCTACTTGCGCCCTACTTGTGTCCTTCTTGTGTCCTACTTGTGCCCTAGAGTGTTGCGCCCAAGCTGTGTCCCAGTTGCGTCCTAGTTCCCCCTTAGTTGGGTTCTAGCTATGCCCTAGTCGCGCCCTTGTTGCGCCCTAGTTGCGCCCAAGTTGCTCCCTCTTTGCACCCTAGTTGCACCCTACTTGTGTCCTACTTGCGTCCTAGCTGCGTCCTAGTTGTGCCGTAGTTGCGCCGTACTTGCGCCGTAGTTGCGCCGTAGTTGCGTCCTAGTTGTGCCCTAGTTGCGTCCTCCTTGCGCCCTACTTGCGCCCTAGTTGTGTCCTATTTACGTCCTACTTGTGTCCCACTTGCACCCTACTTGCACCCTAGGTGTACCCTAGTTACGTCCTAGTTGTGCCCTATTTGCGCCCCGCTTGCGCCCTAGTTGCACCCTAGTTACGTCCTAATTACGCCCTAGTTGCGCTCTTGTTGTAGCTCAGTTGTTCCCTAATTGTGCCCTAGATGTACCCTGGTTGCGCCCTACTTACGTCCTACTTGTACACTAGTTACGTCCTACATGCGTCCTAGTTGCGCCTTACTTGGACCCTAGTTGCGCCCTAGTTATGCCCTAGTTACACTCTAGTTACACCTCAGTTGGACACTAGCTACACCCTCGTTGCGCCCTAGTTTGCCCTACTTATGCCCTACTTGCGTCCTACTTGTGCCCTAGTTGCACCATAGTTGCACCCTAGTTGCGGACTAGTTGTACCCTAGTTACGGCTAAGTTATACCCTAGTTGCGCCCTACTTGCGTCCTACTTGCACCCTTGTTGCATCCTGTTTGCGCCCTAGTTGTTCTTTGGTTGCATCCTACTTGCGCCCTAGTTGCGTCCTACTTGCGCCCTAGTTGCACCCTAGTTACGCCTCCGTCAAACACTAGCTATGCCCTAGTTGCATCCTAGTTGCACCCTAGTTGCGCCCTAGTTGCGTCCTACTTGTGTCCTAGTTGTGCCCTAGTTGCGCCCTAATTGCACGCATGTTGCGTCCTACTTGCAGCTAGTTGCATCCTAGTTGTGCCCTACTTGTGTCCTACTTGTATCCTAGTTGCGCCCTAGTTGTGCCATGGTTGCTCCCTACTTGGTCCCTAGTTGTGCCCTAGTTGCGTCCTAGTTGTGCCTCACTTGGGAACTAGCTACGCCCTCATTGCCCCCTAGTTGCACCCTTGTTGCGTCCTTTTGTACCTTAGTTGCACCCTACGTACACCCTAGTTGTGCCCTAGTTTCACCCTAGTTGTGTCCTACTTGCTCCCTACTTGCATCCTACTTGTGTCCAACTTGCGTCCTTTTTGCGTCTCAGTTGGGCACTAGCTACGCACTCGTTGCGCCCTAGTTGCACCCTAGTTGCACCCTACTTGCACCCTACTTGCACCCTAGTTCCACCCTACCTGCGCCCTAGTTGCACCCTGCTTGTTCCCTACTTGCACCCTAGTTGCACCCTACTTGCGCCCTACTTGCGCCATACTTGCACCCTAGTTGTGTCCCACTTGTACCCTACTTGCTTCCTAGGTATGCCCTAGTTCAGCCCTAGTTGCGCCCCTCGTGCGCCCAAGTTAGGCACTAGCTACGCCCTAGTTGCGCCCTACTTGCATCCAAGTTGTGCCCTACTTGCGTCCTACTTGTGCCCTAGTCTTGCCTTAGTCCCGCCATAGTTGTGCCCTAGTTACGCCATAGTTGCGCCCAAATTCTGTCCTACTTGCGTCCTTGTTGCGCCTTAGTTGCGCCCTAGTTACACCCTAGTTGTGCCCTACTTGTGCGATAGTTGCGCCCTACTCATGCCCTCGTTGCGTCCTAGTTGTGCCCTACTTGCACCCTACTTGAGCCCTACTTGCGCCTCACTTGCGTGCTTGTTGCGCCCTACTTGCACCCTAGTTACGCGCTAGTTGTACCCTAGTTGCGTCCTAGTTGCACTCCAGTTGGGCACGAGCGACAACCTTGTTGCACCCTAGTTGCGCCATAGTTGCCCCCTTCTTTTGTCCTACTTGGGCCCTACAGGTGTCCTTGTTGCGTCCTAGTTGCACCCTAGTTTCACCCTAGATGCACCCGGTTGAGCCCTAGTTCAGCCCCACGTGCTCCCTAGTTGCACCCAAGTTGCGTCCTACTTGCGCAGTACCTGCTCCTTAGTTGCACCATAGGTACGCCCTAGTTGTGCCCTCCTTGCGTCCTACTCTTAGACTTTTTACGCCCTACTTGCGCCTGAGTTGGGCACTAGATACGCCCTAGTTACACCCTTGTTATGCCCTAGTTGCATCCTAGTTATGCCCTACTTGCACCATACTTGCGCCCTAGTTGCACCCTAGTTGTGCCTTAGTTGCGCCCTGCTTCTCCCCTGCTTGCGTCCTAGTTATGCCCTAGTTGCGCCCTAGTTACACCCTACTTTTTCCCTACTTGCATCCTACTTGTGCCCTATTCTCGGCTTAGTTGCACACTAGTTGCGCCTTACTTGCGCCCTACTAGCACCCTACTTGTGCCTTAGTTGGACACTAGCTACGTCCGAATTGCACATTAGGTGCGCCCTAGTTGCACCCTACTTCCGTCCTACTTGTGTCCTACTTGCATCCTAGTTGCGCCCTAGTTGCGCCCTAGTTGGGTCTTACTTGGATCAGGTTGCACCTTAGTTGCACCCTAGTTGCGCCTCAGTTGGACACTAGCTACCCCCTGATTGCGCCATTGTCGCACCCTAATTGTGTCCAGTTTGTACCCTACTTATACCCTACTTTCGTCCTAGCCACGCATTAGTTGCATCCTAGTTGTGCCCTACTTGCGCCCTAATTGCACGCTACTTGTATCCTAATTTTCCCCTATTTGCGCCCTAGTTGTGTCCTACTTGGGCCCTACTTGCGTCCTACTTGCACCCTAGTTACGCCCTAGTTGCGCCCTAGTTACACCCTTGTTGCACCCTAATTTTCAGATACTTGTGCCCTAGTTGCGTCCTAGTTGCGCCCTAGTTGCACCCTACTGGCGCCTTATTTGCGTCCTATTTGCGTCCTACCTGTGTCCTAATTGCACCCTAGTTACACTCTAGTTGGGCACTAGCTATACCCTAGTTGCGTCCTAGTTACACCCTAGTTGCGCCCTTGTTGCGCCCTACTTACACCCTACTTGTGCCCTAGTTGCACCCTACTTGCGTCCTAGTTGTGTCCTACTTGTGCCCTACTTGTGCCCTACTTGCACCTCAAGTGGACACTAGCTACGTCATAGTGTCGTCCTACTTGCGCCCTAGTTATGCCCAAGTTGCGCCCTAGTTGTGTCATATTTGTGTCTTAGTTACGCCATTGATGTGCCCTAGTTGCGTCCTACTTGCACCCTACTTGTGCCCTAGTTTCGCCCTTGTTGCACCCTGTTTGGGTCCTAGTTGCGCCCTAGTTGCACCCTAGTTACGCCCTAGTTGCGCCCTATTTGTTTCTTAGTTGGGAACTAGCTACATCCTAGTTGCTCCCTAGTTGCATCCTAGTTGCACCCTAGTTGCACCCTACTTGCGCCGTACTTGCGCCCTACTTGCACCCGAATTAAGCCCTAGAATCGCCCTAGTTTTGCCCTACTTATGCCCTAATTGTGTCCTACTTGCACCCTAGTTGCGCCCTACTTGTGCCTCAGTTGGGCACTGGCTACGCCCTAGTTATGCCCTAGTTATGTGCTTGTTGCACCACATTTACAAACTACTTGCGTCCTATTTCTGCCCTAGTTGCGTCCTAGTTGCGCCCTACTTGCGTCCTACTTGTCCCCTACTTGTGCCCTAGTTGCGTCCCACTTGCACCCTACTTGCGCCCTTCTTGCACCCTTGTTACGCCCTAGTTAGCCCCTACTTGCGCCCTACTTGCGTCCTACTTGCACCTAAGTTACACCCTAGTTGTGCCCTAGTTGCGCCCTACTTGCATCATACTCGCGCCATAGTTGCATCCTAGTTGCATCCTAGTTGTGTCCTAGTTGCATCCTAGGTGCACCCTAGTTGCGTTCTAGCTGCGCCCTTGTTTCGTCCTACTTGCATCCTAGTGGCACCCTTCTTGTGCCCTAGTTGCGCCCTACTTGCGCCCTTGTTGTGCCCTAGTTGCAACTCAGTTGGGCACTAGCTACGTCCTAGTTGCAACCTAGTTGAACCCTAGTTGCACCGTAGTTGCGCCCTCCTTCCGATGTGTTCGCGCCCTAGTTGCGTCCAACTTGCGCGCTAAGTGTGCCATAATTGCGCCTCAGTTGGACACCAGCTACGCCCTAGTTGCGCCCTAGTTGCGTCCTAGTTACACCCTAGTTACACCCTACTTGCACCCTATTTGCTCCCTAGTTGTGCCCTAGTTGTGCCCTAGTTGTGCCCTAGTTGTGCCCTAGTTGTGCCCTACTTTCACCCTACTTGCGCCCTACTTGTGCCCTAGTTGCACCCTAGATGCACCCTAGTTACACCCTATTTGCGTCCTACTTGCACCCTAGTTGCGTCCTAGTTGCGCCCTATTTGTGCCGTACCTACGCCCTAGTTGCGCCCTACTTACACCCTAGATGAGTCCTAGTTATGCCTCAGTTGGACACCAGCTACGCCTTAGTTGTGCTCTAGTTGTGCCCTAGTCGTTTCCTAGTTGCGCCTTGCTTATACCATACTTGCGCACTAGTTGCACCTTACTTGCTCCCTAGTTGCGCCTTACTTGCACCCTAGTTGCAACCTAGTTCCACCTAATGTGAGCACTAGCTATTCCCTAGTTGCACCCTACTTGCACCCTACTTGTGCCCTAATTACGCCATTGTTACGCCTTAGTTGCGCCATAATTACGCCCTAGATACGCCCTTCTTGGGCCCTACTAACACCCTACTTGTGCCCTACTTGCACCCTAGGTGTGCCCTACTTGTGGCCTAGTTGCACCCTAGTTGCGCCCTAGTTGCTTCTCAGTTAGGCACTAGCTACTTCCTAGTTGCACCCTAGTTTCACCCTAGTTACACCCTTGTTGCACCCTAGTTGTGTCCTAGTTGCGCCCTAGCTGTGTCCTCGTTGCGCCCTACTTGAGCCCTAATTCCACCCCAGTTATGCCTTAGTTGCGTCCTACTTGCACCCTACTTGCATCCTACTTGTGTCCTACTTGTGCCCTTCTTGTGTCCTAATTGCACCATCGTTGCACCGTACTTGCGCCCTACTTGCACTCTAGTCACACCTTAGTTGTGTCCTAATTTCACCCTAGTTGTGCCTAGTTGTGTCCTACTTTTGCCCTACTTGTGCCCTACTTGCACCCTAGTTGCGCTCTAGTTGCATCCTGGTTGCGAATGATCAAAACATTTATAGGGATAATCATGAGCTTTCCAAGGCACCAAACTGTGCATGATTTGGCCAAGCGTAGCCAAAGTTACGCTTGCCATAGCGCAGGTCTCACCCACCACAGAAAACACCCAACGCTTTCATGGCGCGCACACGCTGTGGCGCCTTCCTTCACATGCAAAGCGCCTTTTCCAAGGCACAGATCCCATTGCACATGGTGTAGGGGTCCTCTACACTGTTTTGATGCACCTCCTCCACTTTTGGGTCGAGTTTGGTGATGGGGTGTGACGAGGTTTGAAACCTGTCCGCGGACCTGCAGTCAGAGTTTTGACTTACTGAAGTCCTCGAGTAACAAAACGTACTACTGAGTTTCGGACGCCGAGCCTGGACTTTGGCTAAGTCCCTCAGTAACAAACTGTGCTACAGGATCCGGTGGATTATCCACCGGTCGCTTCGGCAGACAATCCGGAGAAAAATCTCCAGATGTAACTTTTGTTACTCGGTCCGGTCGATTATTCGCTGGAAGTCGAGTCGAGGCCGGCTCCAAGAGCCACCGCACACACCCCAACTTTCAAAGACCATATCTCCCTCGATACTTGTCCGATTCCGGTGAAACAACTTTCACCGGATTCAACAGCTCGTCAGCTTTTAGGATCAATCACGAATTTTAGCATCTGAGCAATCCTTGAGCCGCTACATCTACCGGTGAGGAGTTTCCTCTTTCTAGCAGCTCGTCGGCGCATCCCGGCGCTGCACTTGGGCATGCAGAGGGGCAAATTTTCAACAGTTGTGCCTCAGTTGGGCACTAGCTATGCCTCAGTTGCACCCTAGTTGCATCCTGTTTGTACCCTAATTGTGTCCTACTTGCGTCCTAGTTGCGCCCTAGTTGCGTCCTAGTTGTGCCCTATTTGTGCCTCAGTTGGGTACTAGTTACGCCCTAGTTGGGCCCTAGTTATGCCCCAATTACACCTTACATGCGCCCTAGTTCCACCGTACTTGTGCCCTACGTATTCCTTACTTGCACCCTAGTCCTGTCCTAGTTGCCCCCTACTTACGTCCTACTTGTGCCCTACTTGCGCCCTACTTGCGCCATTGTTGCACACTAGTTATACCCTAGTTATGCCATACTTGGGCTCTTCTTGTACCCTACATGCGCCCTAGTTGTGCCCTAGTTGGGCATTAATTACGTTCTACTTGCGCCCAACTTGCGCCGTAATTACACCCTAGTTGCACCCTACTTGCGCCTAAGTTGGACACTAGCTATGCCCTAGTTGCACCATACTTGTGCCCTCCTTGCGTCCTAGTTGTTCCTTAGTTACGTCCTAGTTGCGCCCTGCTTGCACCCTACTTGTGGCCTAGTTGCGCCATAGTTATGCCCTAGATAGGCCCTGCTTGTGCCCTACTTGCACCCTACTTGGGCCTTACGTTTGCCCTACTTGCGCCCTACTTGCGCCCTAGCTTTGCCGTACTTGCACCCTATTAGTGTCCTAGTTACGCCCTAGCTACGTCTCTATTGGGTACTAGCTACGTTCTAGTTGCACCCTAGTTGCACCCTAGTTGTGCTCTAGTCGCGCCCTACTTGCACCCTACTTGCACCCTAGTTGCACCCTAGTTAAGCCTGAGTTGTGCCCTAGTTGTGTCCTGCATACGCCCTAATTGTGTCCAACTTACACCCTAGTTTCACCCTAGTTACGCCTCAATGGGGCACTGGCTACGCCCTAGTTATGCTCTCGTTACACCCTAGTTATGCCCTACTTGCGTCCTACTTGCGTCCTACTTTTGCCCTAGTTGCGCCCTTGTTGCGCCATACTTGCGTCCTACTTGCGCCCTACTTGTGCCCTAGTTACGCCCTATATGCGCCCTACTTGTGCCCTACTCTCACACCACTTATGCCCTACTTGCGTCCTACTTGCACCCTAGTTGCGCACTAGTAGGCCCCTACTTGCGGCCTACTTGTGTCCTACTTGCGCCTAAGTTACATTCTAGATGCACCCTAGTTACTCCCTATTTGGGTCATACTGACGCCATAGTTGCGGCCTAGTTGCGATCTAGTTGCGTCCTAGTTGCATCCTAGTTGCTCCCTAGTTGCGTTCTAGTTGCGCCCTAGTTGTGCCCTGCTTGTGCCCTAGTTGTGCCCTTCTTGGGCCCTAGTTGCGCCCTACGTGCACTCTTGTTTTGCCCTGGTTGCACCTCAGTTGGGCACTAGCAATGCCCTAGCCGCACCTTAGTTGCGCCCTAGTTGCACCATAGTTGCGTCCTCCTTACGCACTACTTGCACCCTAGTTGCGCCCTAGTTGCGACGTAGTTGTGCCTCAATTTGGCACCAGCTGTGCCCTAGTTGCGCCCTAGTTGCATCCTAGTTAGGTCCTAGTTGTGCCCTACTTGCACCCGACTTGCGCCCTAGGTACGCCAATATTACGTCCTAGTTACGTCCTACTTGTGTAGTACTTACTCCCTAATTGTGCCCTTGTTACGCCCTAGTTGCAACCTACTTTTGCCCTACTTGCGCCCTACTTGCATCCGAGTTGTGTCCTAGATGCGCCCTAGTTACGCCCTATTTGCCCCCTACTTGCACCCTAGTTGCGCCCTAGTTGTGCCCTAGTTGCGCCCTGGTTGCGCCTTAGTTGCACCCTACTTGTTTCCTAATTTCGCCCTGGTTGCACCCTAGTTGTGCCCTAGTTGGGACCTAGGTGAGCCCCCCTTGTGTCCTAGATGCGCCCTACTTGCACCCTAGTTGAGCCCTAGTTGTGCCTCAATTCGGCACTAGCTACGTCCTAGTTGTGCTCTGGTTGTGCCCTAGTTGCGCCCTAGTTGGGTCCTGCTTGCACGATACTTGCGGACTAGTTGCACCCTACGTGCTCCCTAGTTGCGCCCTAGTTCCGCCTAAGTTGGGCACTAGCTATGCCGTAGTTCCACCCGACTTGCGCCCTACTTTCCCCCTTGTTGCACCCTAGTTACACCCTAATTGCGCCATAGTTACGTCTGAGATACGCCCTTCTTGGGCCCTACTTGCACCCTACTTGCGCCCTACTTGCACCCTAGTTGTACCTACTTGTGCCCTAGTTGTGGCCTAGGTGCGCCCTAGTTGCGTCTAAGTTTGGCACTAGCTACGTCCTAGTTGCACCCTAGTTCCTTCCTAGTTACACCCTAGTTGCACCCTAGTTGCACCCTAGTTCCGCCCTACTTGCACCCTACTTACGTCCTACTTGCGCCCTACTTGTGCCCTTCTTGCATCCTACTTGCACCCTCGTTGCGCCGTACTTGCACCCTACTTGCGCCCTACTTGCACCCTAGTTGCGTCATAATTCTGCCCTAGTTGCGCCCCACTTGTGCCCTGCTTACGCCATACTTACGCCATAGATACGCCCTAGTTACGCCCTAGTTACACCCTAGTTGCATCCTAGTTACGCCCTACATGCGCCCTACTTGCACTTTCTTTTTGCCCTAGTTGTGCCCTAGTTGTACCCTAGATGTATCTTAATTATGCCCTACTTGCGCCCTACTTGCACCCTAGTTGCGTTCTTGTTACATCCTAGTTGCGCCCTAGTTGCACCCTACTTGCACCCTAGTTGCGTCCTAGTTAAGTCCTAGTTGAGCCCTTGATACACCCTACTTACGCCCTAGTTGTGCCCTACTTGCACCCTAGTTGCACCCTAGTTGCGCCTCAGTTGGGCACTGGCTACACCCTAGTTGTGCCCTAGTTATGCCCTTGTTGGACCCTGGTTGCGCCCTACTTGCGTCCTACTTGTGCCCTATTTTCGCCCTAGTTGCGCCCTAGTTGCACCCTACTTCTGTCTTACTTACGCCGTACTTGTGTCCTAGTTGTGCCCTCTTTGTGCCCTACTTGTGTGCTACTTGTGCCGCACTTGCGCCCTACTTACGCCGTACTTGCACCCTAGTTGTACCCCAGTTAGCCCCTACTTGTGCCCTACTTGCATCCTACTTTCATCCTATTTGCGCCCTAGTTGCGCCCTAGTTGCACCCTAGTTGCGTCCTCCTTGTGTCATACTCACGCCATAGTTGCGCCCTAGTTGCAGCCTAGTTGAGCCCTACTTGCGTCCTAGTTGTGTTCTAGTTGTGTCCTAGGTGCGCCATAGGTGCGTCCTATTTGCGCCCTAGTTGCACCATTGTTGTGCCCTAGTTGCACCCTACTTGCGTTCTACTTGTACCCTAGCTACAGCCTAGTTGCACCCGAGTTGTGCCCTAGTTGGGCCCTATTTGCGCCCTAATTGAGCCCTAGTTGTGTCCTAGTTGCACCCTATTTGTACCCTACTTGTGCCCTAGTTGCACGTCAGTTGGGCACCAGCTGAGCCCTAGTTTCTCTAGTTACGCCCTAGTTGTGCCCTAGTTGCATCCTACTTACGTCCTACTTGAGCGCTAGTTGGACCCTACTTGCGCCCTTGTTGCACCCTACTTGCACCCTAGTTGCGCCCCAGTTGCACCTAACTTGGACACTACGCCCTAGTTGCACCCTTCGTGTGCCCTACTTGCGTCCTAGTTGTGCCCTAGTTACGTCCTAGTTGAGCCCTACTTGCGCCCTCCTTGCAGCCTAGTTGTACCATAGTTATGCCCTAGATACGCCCTACTTGTGCCCTACTTAAACCCTACTTGGGCCCTACTTGCGCCCTATTGGTGCCCTAGTTGCGGCCTACTTGCGCCCTAGTTGCGTCCTAGATGCGCGCTAGTTGCGTCTCAGATGGGCACTAGCTACTTCCTAGTTGCGCCCTAGTTGCACCCTAATTGCGCTCGTTGTGTCCTACTTGCGTCCTACTTATGACCTAGTTGCGCCCTAGTAAAGCCCTAGTTGTGCCCTAGTTGCGCCTTGCTTACGCCCTAATTGTATCCTACTTGGACCCTAGTTGCGCCCTAGTTGTGCTTTAGTTGGACATTGGCTATGCCCTATTTGCACCCTAGTTATTCCCTTGTTGCACCCTAGTTGTGTCCTGCTTGTGTCCTACTTGCGCCGTAGTTTCGTCGTAGTTGTGCCCTAGTTGCACCCTACTTGCTTCCTACTTGTGCTGAACTTGTACCGTAGTTGCGCCCTATCTGCGCCCTACTTGTTCCCTACTTGCGTCCCACTTGCACCCTACTTGAGTCCTACTTGGACATTTGTTGCACCCTAGTCAGCCCCTACTTTCACCCTACTTGTGTCCTACTTGTGCCTAAGTTACACCCTAGTTGTGCCCTATTAACACCCTACTTGCATCATACTCGCGCCATAGTTGCGGCCTAGTTACGTCCTAGTTGCATCCTAGTTGTGTGCTAGTTGCGCCCTAGTTGTGTTCTAGTTGCGCCCTAGTTGTGCCCTACTTGCGCCCTAGTTACACCATTCTTGCGCCCTAGTTACGCCCTACGTGCGCTCTAGTTGTTCCCTAGTTGCGCCTCAATTGGGCACTAGCTATGCCTTAGCTGTACCCTAGTTACGCCCTAGTTACACTGTAGTTGCGCCCTCCTTTCGCCCTACTTGCATCCTAGTTATGCCCTTGTTTCGTCGTAGTTGCGCCTAAGTTGGACACAGGCTATGCCCTAGTTGTCCCCTAGTTGCGTCCTAGTTACACCCGAGTTGCACCCTACTTGCACCGTACTTGCGCCCTAGGTGCGCCATAAGTACACCCTAGTTACGCCCTACTTGCGCCCCACTTTCTCCATAGTTGTGCCCAAGTTGCACCCTAGTTTCACCCTACTTCTGCCTTATTTGCGCTCTACTTGCGCACTAGTTGCGCCCTAGATACGCTGTAGTTGCACCATATTTTCTCCCTACTTACGCCCTAGTTGAACCCTAGTTGTACCCTAATTGCACTCTAGTTACACCCTAGTTGCACCCTACTTGTTCGTTCCCTACTTTCCCTCGTGTTGCACTCTAGTTTTGCCCTAGTTGGGACCAGGTACGCCCTACTCGCGTCCTAGATGCGCCCTACTTGCACCCTAGTTGAGCCCTAGGTGTGCCTCAGGTGGGTACCAGCTATGCCCTAGTTGTGTCCTAGTTGTGCCCAAGTTGTGCCCTAGTTGCGCCATGCTTGCAACCTACTTGTGCACAAGTTGCACCCTACTTGCTCCCTAGTTGCGCCCTACTTGCACCATAGTTCCACCCTACTTAAGCCCTTCATGGCCCCTAGTTGCGACCTAGTTATGCCTTAGTTGCGCCATAGTTACACCTTAGATGCGTCCTTCTTGGGCCCTCCTTGCACCCTACTTGCACCCTACTTGCACCCTAGTTGTGCCTGCTTGTGCCCTAGTTGCACCCAAGTTGCGCCTTAGTTGAATCTAAGTTGGGTACGAGCTATGTCCTAGTTGCGCCCTAGTTTTGCCCTAGTTACGACCTAGTTCCACCCTAGTTGCGCCCTAGTTGCGCCCTAGTTGCGCCTTACTTGAGCCCTACTTGCACCCTACTTGTGCCCTAGTTGCAACCTACTTGCACCCTACTTGCTTCCTACTTGTGCCCTACTTGTGCCCTACTTGCATCCTACTTGCACCCTACTTGTGCCCTAGTTACGTCCTAATTGCGCCCTAGTTGCACACTAGTTACGCCCTACTTGTGCCCTATTTGCGCCCTAGTTACGCCCTAGTTGCACCTTAGTTGTGGCGTAGTTGCGCCCTAGACGCACCCTGCTTTTGCCTTATCTATGCCCTAGTTGCGCCCTAGTTGCGTCCTAGGTGTGTCCTACCTATACCCTACTTGCACCCTACTTGCACCCTAGTTGTGCTCTAGTTTCATCCTAGTTGCGCCCTCTTTACGCCCTACTTGCGCCCTAGTTGTGTCCTAGTTAAACCCTAGTTGCACCCTATTTGCACCCTACTTGCGTCCTAGTTATGCCCTACTTGCACCCTAGTTGCACCCTAGTTGCGCCTCAGCTGTGCACTAATTACACCCTAGTTGCGCCCTAGTTATGCCCTTGTTGGACCGTGGTTGCGTACTACATGCGTCGTACTTGTGCCCTAGTTTTGCCCTAGTTGTGCCCTAATTACACCCTACTTGTGTCCTATTTGCGCCCTACTTGTGCCCTAGTTGTGCCCTCTTTGCGTCCTACTTGTGCCCTATTTGCACCACACTTATGCCATACTTACGCCCTACTTGAACCCTAGTTGCGCCCCAGTCAGCCCCTACTTGTGCCCTACTTGCATCCTACCTATGTCCTAGTTGCGCCCTAGTTGCGCCCTAGTTTTGCCCTCCTTGCATCGTACTCACGCCATACTTGCGTCCTAGTTGCACCCTAGTTGCGTCCTAGTTAAGCCCTAGTTGCGCCATAGTTGGGTTCTAGTTGCACCCTAGTTGTACCCTAGTTGCGCACTAGTTGCGCCCTACTTGCACACTAGTTGCGCCCTACTTGCGCCCTAGTTGTACCCTAGTTGCGCCTCTGTTGGACACTAACTACGCCCTAGTTTCACTCTAGGTGCGCCCTAGCTGTACCCTAAAAATGCCCTAGTTGCACCCTAGTTATTTCTAGTTACGTCCTAGTTGTCAGGAATTTTCGCCCCTCATCATGCCGTTATGTGAGTGGTGAGGTGGCTGACATCTCGTCAGCACCAAGATGCCAGCTCACACATGCGCAAGTGGGCATGGGTGTTGCAATTTTGTAACACCACACACATATGGCATGCATCATCTGAGCGCAGCAGCGGAGCATCATCAACGGAGCAGTGCTCGCGATGAAGGAGCCGTGAGAAGCTGGCTGGCATAGGAGAATACATGCAGGGTCAAGGCTGGAGGTCTAGAGCATGGCACAGGGTAAAACAGCCCGTGGCCATGGCTGATGACGAGGCGGCACTTGAGGCAGGCCACTTTGCCATGTGGTAGAGTCTCAGCCATGTGGCTGAGTCGTTGATCTTTAAGATAGACCTTAGCATGGTGTGTGTTCATATGATCTGAGAGTGTATCCTTAAATTAGGCGATGTGCTGGATCCAACGCAAGTTGAATCGCAGCAATCGGCCTAGAAATGAGGAAGAAATGGCTTGTCGAAGTTGGGTGGTACAGCCAGCCGGGTTTGGTCGGCTGACCACTTGTTCGTCGGAAAGCTGGGTCCGACGGTGAGGAGTTCGACTCCCAGCACGCAGACCAAGGCCAAGGCGCCCCTTGGGGGATGTTAGAACAATATCCCATGGTTCATTAGAGCCATGGGCACCTCGGAAAGGCGGCATGATGCTTCATTGGCGACCAGGGCGCTTCGGACGCCCGTCACTCACGCTGGTGGTGTGGCAGACGGCTGAGTTGCAATGATGCACATGGGAGAGCGTAGCGGGCGCTACGCTGCTCCGAATCGCACACGGTTTGGTGTGTTGGAAAGCTTGTGACAATCACTATAACTCGTCAGATCATGTACGTGTCCATTAAGTGACTCAAAACAACGTCATTTCCGTCCGAAGTTCCCCTCCTGCGTTCTGCCATGGTTCTGCTCATGTGACCTCTCACATTCGGTGCGGCGACCCAAAGCGCACCGTCAGTCAAAACCACCGTTGCTTGCTATGCCTCAAGCTCCCAACCCTGTGAGAGCTGCGTGCCCCGTCGTGGACAGTCGGGAAGTGATTTCCGACAAAGGGTTATGGGCCCACTTGGGTCACGACCGGTGGCGATGCACGGCTTCCGCGAGCAACGGCATGACTGGAGCAGTCACCGCCATGGTGCACGGTGTGCACGGCACGAGCGACACATGGAGTCCACACTGGGCTCCATGTGTGCTCAGGTGGCGGCAGAATAAGGAAGACGGCATGAGGTATGCCGTTGAAGGGTCGGACGTGGCTGCAGCAAGTCCATGCAAGAAGGCGGGCGGCACAAAAATTGACGTGGTCGTCAAAACGCCTCTTGATGCAACGCAGCAGCAGGCTTGGTTGAGCCATGCCATGAACTGCCTTGGGGCAGTGAGATGGGCAGAAATCAGCCATGGTTCCCGTTTGCAGCTGAAGTTGTCAGCTCCAACGCCGACTGGCCTCAAAACCTCCAAGACATCGGCAACATCGCAGAGGAGCATTCGCAGCAGATTGAGTTGCACGCTCACCGCTTCGAGCGAGGAGGCGTGTCTCTCTGCTGCAACATGGTGCTGCTGGTGGCTTTGCTCAATGGCAAGGCTACTCCTCTCGGTACAATTGGATCTTGGCAAACAGAATGCTGGACAACATGGGAGCAAGGGACTGCGTCATCTTCCGCGCATATCGCCCGTCACCACGCTTGAGGCGGGGACAACGGGAGCGAGACGCATCCGCACGGCATCACTGGAGGTGGTGCAATCTGGAGAGCCATCGGGCGACGTGGCAAAATGGGCCACATGGAGACGTGCGCAGCGGAAGCCGTGGACCTTGCCGAGAGCTCGGGGGGAGGACGGCAGACCGGGTCCGCAGTCTACACGCGCCGAGGCTCGATGCTCCTCGTCAAGGAGCAGTGGCCGCCGTTAATTGAGGGCAGCCACGTGGCATGTCGGGGACATGCCAAACTCCACCAACAACCTGTCTAGAGCAAGAGATGCGGAGCTTGTGGTAGCTGCCGCTGGAAGGCTCTGGAGGTGAGGGTGGTGGAGTGAACACACACAAAAAAAATGACATAAAAAGGGGGGAGGATTGATCGCTGTCAACTTCAAGGGAGCAGAAGGTGGGGCTTCAAGGGAGTCGCCGCGGACCTGCTCATGGGGAAATGTGACAGCATGGTGGGTGGTGTACTGCTGGAAAGGAGAACGAGGCGCATGCAAAATGCAAGGGCGGCCTCAGCCTCTACGCTCCAATGGTCGCGGCAGGTGCGTCGGCTTCGGGCGCGGTGCCTCCTGGCCAAGGACAAGGGAGCAGAGCTGCATCAACGAGGGATGTAGCAGTGTAGCAGTGCAAACTCACAACATTCCAACAAAGGCGCAAGTCCCTTGGGAAGGGAGCAAGCGCATGCACCGGAGGACAGAATCAGGCTTGACGACCCCGAGTGGCAGCAGCTGGTAAGCCGTCGCGACGCCAGATTTGGTGGTGCAAAATACAGCTGCGGTGGGCAGGACGCAGCAGGTCTGTCAAGCAGGGGGAGCTGGTTCGATCTCCAAAAATTAAGGGGAGCTGCCGGTGCATCATCAACAAAAACATTTGACCACAAAACAGTGGTGGGTTGTCTCCACGGTGCAGTCGGGTTGGAGCGCGCTACGAAGGTGATGGCGGGAGGCCGACACCGGCGCGGGAACTCGCAACCGCAGGTGCACGCGTTGGAAATGGGAGACGACATCAGGTCCAAGGGGCTGGCTTCAACACCGTTGGAGGCACGCACTTGTAGCAACAAGAGCAGCCGGCTGTGCCAAACTGGCGAGGAAGCACTCCACTTCGGGTGGACATGGCTCGGCTCATGTTGGGTCCAAGTGAGGGTGTACCAAGGGTGCTGGAAGCAGACAAGGGGGCCTGAATGGAGCAATATGGCTCCAACTACAGCGGATGAAGCAGTGAAAATAGCGCTGGCTTCTGGCTTCCGCTGGAGAGGGAGACTCGCGGGAGGTGGGTGCTCCCAACGCCTCAAAACGGGGAGGCAGGTTGCATCGGCAAGCATCGGCAACAAGGCAGCAGCACCCGCCAGGTCACCAAGACGCAGATGGATGGCAAAATGGCCATGCCACGCAGCAAGTTGACTGCAAAGCTGAGGGACCAAGAGGGGTGGCAAGTGCAAGTGGACGCACTAGGCTACATGGGCCAGTGGTCATTCAAGCACGGGGTGGCAGGGGTGCAGGATGTGAAGGCCATGCAACAAGCAGGTGCAGACTCAAGGCGCAAAAGCAAGCTGAGGAGTGTTGTAATTGGGCGGCATGCAAGCCTGACGTGCACGAGCGCAGCGGATAGGCAGCTAAAGGAGCTGCGGTCTCCAAGGTGCGGCTCGGCACGGGACGGAAGTAGCCGCAAACTCCGCCGGCAGCAAGGTAAGGTGGCAGAGTGGCAGGAGGCCACACTCACGCTCGCAAGCAGCTGGGGAGCAGTGAAGGGCTCTACCAAGCAGGGCGCAAGTGCAGCAGTGGTAGCTGTAAGACAATGCGCCATGAGGCTGATGGGATCAGCTTGAGGGGGAGCCGAGCGGCATGATAAGGCGCGAGGGGGAGATTGTCAGGAATTTTCGCCCCTCATCATGCCGTTATGTGAGTGGTGAGGTGGCTGACATCTCGTCAGCACCAAGATGCCAGCTCACACATGCGCAAGTGGGCATGGGTGTTGCAATTTTGTAACACCACACACATATGGCATGCATCATCTGAGCGCAGCAGCAACATCGGCATCATCAACGGAGCAGTGCTCGCGATGAAGGAGCCGTGAGAAGCTGGCTGGCATAGGAGAATACATGCAGGGTCAAGGCTGGAGGTCTAGAGCATGGCACAGGGTAAAACAGCCCGTGGCCATGGCTGATGACGAGGCGGCACTTGAGGCCGGCCACTTTGCCATGTGGTAGAGTCTCAGCCATGTGGCTGAGTCGTTGATCTTTAAGATAGACCTTAGCATGGTGTGTGTTCATATGATCTGAGAGTGTATCCTTAAATTAGGCGATGTGCTGGATCCAACGCAAGTTGAATCGCAGCAATCGGCCTAGAAATGAGGAAGAAATGGCTTGTCGAAGTTGGGTGGTACAGCCAGCCGGGTTTGGTCGGCTGACCACTCGTCCGTCGGAAAACTGGGTCCGACGGTGAGGATTTCGACTCCCAGCACGCAGACCAAGGCCAAGGCGCCCCTTGGGGGATGTTAGACCAATATCCCATGGTTCATTAGAGCCATGGGCGCCTCGGAAAGGCGGCATGATGCTTCATTGGCGACCAGGGCGCTTCGGACGCCCGTCACTCACGCTGGTGGTGTGGCAGACGGCTGAGTTGCAATGATGCACATGGGAGAGCGTAGCGGGCGCTACGCTGCTCCGAATCGCACGCAGTTTGGTGCGTTGGAAAGCTTGTCACAAGCACTATAACTCGTCAAATCATGTACGTGTCCATTAAGTGACTCAAAACAACGTCATTTCCGTCCGAAGTTCCCCTCCTGCGTTCTGCCATGGTTCTGCTCATGTGACCTCTCACATTCGGTGCGGCGACCCAAAGCGCACCGTCAGTCAAAACCACCGTTGCTCACTATGCCTCAAGCTCCCAACCCTGTGAGAGCTGCGTGCCCCGTCGTGGACAGTCGGGAAGTGATTTCCGACACTAGTTGCACCCTACTTGCACCCTACTTGAGCTCTATTTGTGCCGTACTTGCACCTTACTTGCGCCCTAGTTGTGCCCTAGTTGCGCCCTAGTTTCATCCTATTTGAGTCCTACTTGAGCCCTACTTACGCCTTAGTTACGTCCTAGTTACGCCCTACTTGCACCCTACTTGCACCCTAGTTCTGTCCTAGTTGCGCCCTAGTTGCTCCCTACTTGCGTCCTACTTGCACCCTCGTTGCGTCCTAGTTGCGCCCTAGTTGCACCCTAGATGCGACCTCTTTGTGCCCTAGTTGTGCCCTACTTGCGGCCTATTTGCTCCCTTGTTGCGCCTCAATTGGACACTAGCTACACCCTAGTTGCGCCCTTGTTGCGCCTTAGTTGCACCCTACATACGCCCTACTTGTGCCCTAGATGTGCCCTACTTGCTCCCTAGTTGGGTCCTACTTGTGTCCTAGTTGTGCCCTGGTTGCGCCCTACTTGCGCCCTACTTGCGCCCTAGTTACGCCTTAGTTGCATCCTAGTTGCGCCCTGCTTGTACCTTACTTGCGCCCTAGTTGTCTCTAGTTATGGCCTAGTAATGCCCAATTTGCGCCCTTCTTTAACCCTACTTGTACCCTAGTTGTGGCCTAGTTGCGCCCTAGTTGTGCCCTACATGCGCCCTACTTGTGCCCTACTTGCACCCGAATCACACCCTAGTTGTGGCCTAGTTGCGCCCTAGTTGTGCCCTACTTGGGCCCTACTTGTGTACTTGTTACACCCTAGTTGCGCTCTAGTTGCGCCCAAGTTGCGCCTCAATTGGACACTAGCTACGTCCTAACTGCGCCCTAGTTGTGCCCCAGTTTCACCATACTTGTACACTAGTTGCGCTGTTCTTGCGCCCTACATGCGTCCTAATTGCATCCTACTTGGCCCCTAGTTATGCCCTACTTGCGTCCTAGTTGCGCCCTAGTTGCATCCTAGTTGAGGCCTGGTTGCACCTCAATTGGACACTAGCTACGCCCTAGTTGCGGCCTAGATGTGTCGTAGTTGTGCCCTGGTTGCACCCTACTTGCGTCCTAGTTGCTTCCTACTTGTGTCCTTATTGCGCCCTAGTTGTGTCCTAGTTGCACCCTTGTTGCGCCCGTGTTGCGCCTTACTTGGGCACTAGCTACGCCCTAGTTGCGCCCTAGTTGCATGCTAGTTGCACCATAGTTGCACCCTAGTAGCGTCCTACGTGCGTCCAACTTGCGTCCTAGTTGCGCCATACTTGTGTCCTAGTTCTGCCCTAGTATCACCCTAGTTACGTCCCAGTTGGGCACTAGCTACGCCCTAGTTGTGTCCTAGTTGGCCTTAGTTGCGACCTAGTTGCGCCCCAGTTACGCCCTAGTTACACCCGATTTTTGCCCTAGTTGGGCCCTAGTTGCGCCTGAGGTGGGCACTAGTTGTGCCCTAGTTGCACCCTAGTTACACCCTAGTTTCGTGTTATTTGTGCCCTACTTGCACCCTGCTTGCGCACTAGTTACGCCATTCTTTTGCCCTAGTTATTTCTGAGCTGGGCACTAGCTACGCTCTAGTTGCGGCCTAGTTGCGACCTAGTTGCGTCCTAGTTCCACCGTAGTTGCGTCCTAGTGGTACCCTAGTTGCGCCCTTGTTGCTCTGTACTTGCGCCCTAGTTGCACTCTAGTTGCGCCCTTGTTGCGTCCTACTTGCATCCTATTTGCACCCTAGTTGTACCCTAGTTGCACCCTACTTGCGCCCTACTTGCGTCCTACTTGCGCCCTACCTGTGTCCCACTTGCGTTTTAGTTGGACCCTAGTTGCACCCTAGTTGTGTCCTACTTGCTGCCTATTTCATCCTACGTGCACACTAGATGCACCCTAGTTGCATCCTAGATGTGCCCTACTTGTGTCCTACTTGCACCCTAGTTGCACCCTAGTTAAATCCAAGTTGTGCCTTAATTGTACCCTAGTTGCGTCTTTCTTGCTTCCTAATTACGCCCTAGTTGCACCCTAGTTGCACCCTACTTGCGTCCTACTTGCATCCTAGGTACGACTTAGTTGTGCCCTAGTTGCATCCTACTTGCGCTTTACTTGCGCCCTGCTTGCACCCTAGTTGTGCCCTACTTGCATTCTAGTTGCGCCCTAGTTGCAACCTAGTTGCATCCTAGTTGCACCTCAATTGGACACTAGCTACGTCCTAGTTGCGCCCTAGTTGCACCCTACTTGCACCCTAGTTGCACCCAGGTTGCGCCCTAGTTGCGCCCTAGTTATGCCCTAGTTGCGCTCTACTTGCTCCCTAGTTGCGTCCTACTTGTGCCCTAATTGCACCCTAGTTGCGCCCTCGTTTCTTCCCAGTTGTGTCCTACTTGCGCCGTACTTGTGCCGTTCTTGCATCGTACTTGTGCCCTTCTTGTACCCAACTTGCGTCCTACTTGCGCCCAACTTGTGCCCTAGTTACGCCCTCTTTGCGCACTAGTTGCGCCCAGTTGCACCCTGGTTGAGTCCTAGTTGTGCCTCAGTTGAGCACTAGCTACACCCTAGTTGCGTCCTAGTTATACCCTAATTGTGCCCTTCTTGCGCCCTACTCGTGCCCTACTTGTGCAGTAGTTGCGCCCTAGTTGTGCCCTTCTTGCGCCCTAGTTGTGCCCTAGTTCCGCTGTAGTTGTGCGTCGGTTGGGCAGTAGATACGCCCTTGTTGCACCCTAGTTGCGTCCTAGTTATGTCCTACTTGCACCCTACTTGCGCCCTAATTGTGCCCTAGTTGGACCCTAGTTGCACCCTAGTTGCGTCCTAGTTCTGCCTTAGTTGGGCTCTAGCTATGCCCTGGTTGCGCCCTAGTTGCGTACTAGTTGTGCCCTAGTTGCACCCTTGTTGCGCCCTATTTGTGCCCACCTTGCATCGTACTTATGCCCTACTTGCGTCCTAGTTGCGCCCTAGTTGCACCCTAGTTGTGCCCAGGTTACGTCCTAGTTATGCCCTAGTTGCGGACCAGTTGCACCCTAGTTATGCCCTAGTTGTGTCGTATTTGTGCCCTACTTGTGCCCTAGTTGCACCCTATTTGCATCTTACTTTTTCCCTACTTGCACCCTAGTTTTGCTGCACTTGGGTACTAGCTATGCCCTAGTTGCGCCCTAGTTGCGCCCTAGTTGTGCCCTAGTTGTGCCGTAGTTGCGCTTCAGTTGGGCACTAGCTACGTCCTAGTTGTGCCCTTGTTGCACCCTAGTTGTGCCCTACTTGCGCCCTACCTGCGCCCTACTTGCGCATTGGTTACGCCCTAGTTGTTCCGTAGTTGCGCCCTAGTTGCACCCTAGTAGTACCCTAGTTGCGCCCTACTTGTGCCCTAGTTGTGCCCTAGTTGCGCCCTACTTGCATCCTACTTGCGCCCTACGTTCATCCTACTTGCGTCCTAGTTGCTCCCTACTTGCACCCTAGTTGGGTCCTAGTTATTCCATAGTTATGTCCTAGTTGCGCCTCACTTGGGCACTAGCTACGCCCTTGTTGCACCCTTGTTGCGCTCTAGTTATGCCCTACTTGTCCTAATTGTGCCATACTTGTGCTCTATTTACGCTCTAGTTGTACCCTAGTTGTGCACTAGTTGCACCCTAGTTGTGCCTCAGTTGGACACTAGCTACGCTCTTGTCGCGCCCTAGTTGTACCCTAGTTGCGCCCTAGTTGTGCCCTAGTTATGTCCTAGTTGCGCCCTACTTACACCCTACTTGCGCCTTAGTTGCGCCCTACTTTGCGCCCTACTTGTGCCCTACCTGCGTCCTAGTTACGCGCTAATTGCGCTCTACGTGCGCCCTACTTGCGCCCTACTTGCGACGTACTTGCGCCATAGTTGCACTCTAGTTGTGCCCTACTTGCGCCCTGGTTGCGTCCTAGGTATGTCCTAGTTGCACCCTTGTTATGCCCAACGTACATCCTAGGTATTTCCTAGTTGCGCCCTCCTTGTACCATGGTTGTGCCCTGCTTGCGCCTAAGTTGGGCACTAGCTATGCCCTAGTTGTGCCCTAGTTGCGTCCTAGTTACGTCCTAGTTGCGCTCTACTTGCGTCCTACTTGTACGCTAGCTGTGCCCTACTTGTGCCCTAGATGCGCCTGCCTTGCATCCTATTTGTGCCCTAGTTGTGCCTCAGTTGGGCACTAGCTACGCACTAGTTACGCCCTAGTTGCACCCTAGTAGCGCCCTAGTTGCACCCTAGTTGCGCCCTACTTGCGCCCTATTTGTATCCTAGTTGCACCCTAGTTATGCCCTAGTTGTGCCCTATTGATGTCGTACTTGCACCTGACTTGCACCCTAATTGGACCCTAGTTTTGTTTTAGTTGTGTCCTAGTTGCGCCCTACTTGCGTCCTGCTTGTGCACTAGTTACGCTCTGCCCCCTAGTTGTGCCCTATTTGCACCCTTTCTGTGCCCTTGTTGCGCCCTAGTTGTTCCCTAGTTGGACCCTGGTTGCGTCTTACTTGCGCCCTAGTTTCATCCTGCTTGCGTCCTAGTTGCGCTCTAGTTGCGCCTCAGTTGGGCACAAGCTACGTCCTAGTTGTTTCCTAGTTGCGCCCTAGTTGTGCCCTAGTTGCGCCCTGCGTGTGTCCTACGTGCGTGCTAGTTACACCCTACTTGCGCCCTTGTTGTGCCCTTGTTGCACCCTACTGGTGTCCTAGTACCACCTTAGTTGCGCCCTAGTTGCACCCTGGTTGCGCCCTACTTGCACCCTACTTGCGCCCTAGTTGCGTCCTAGTTGTGGCCTTGTTGCCTCCTACTTCCGCCCTAGTTGTACCGTGGTTGTGCCCTACTTGCGCCCTAGTTGCGTCCTACTTGCGACTTATTTGCGTACTACTTGCGGCCTAGTTGTACCCTAGCTACACTCTAGTTATGCCCTATTTGTGCCCTACTTGCATCCTACTTGCGCTGTAATTGCAGCCTAGTTACACCCTAGTTGTGCCCTACTTGTGTCCTACTTGGACCCTGGTTGCACCATAATTCCGTCCGAATTGCGCCCTAGTTGTGCCCTAGTTTCGCCCTACTTACGCCCTAGTTACGTCCTAGTTGCACCCTAGTTGCGCCCTACGTGCGCCCTACTTACACCCTACTTGCGCCCTAGGTATGACCTAGTTGTACCCTAGTTGCGTCCTACTTAACCTGTACTTGCGCCCTACTTGCATCCTACTTGCATCCTTGTTGCACCCTAGTTGCATCCTAGTTGCGCCTCTGCTGTGCACTAGCTACGTCCTAGTTACGCCCTAGATGCGCCCTAATTACGTCCTACTTGTACCTTCTTTACACTCTACTTGTGCCATAGTTGCGCCCTATTTGCGCCCTAGTTACGCCCTAGTTGCGTCCTAGTTATGCCATAGTTGCGCCATTTTCGCACCTCAGTTGCGCACTAGCTCACCCTAGTTGCACCCTAGGTGCGCCCTAGTTGTGCCCTACTTGTACACTACTTGCACCTTAGTTGTGTCCTAGTTGCATTGTAATTGCGCCTCTGTTGGGCACTAGCTATGCCCTAGTTGCGCCCTAGCTGCGCCCTAGTTACACTTTAGTTGCGCCCTAGTTGCGCCCCAATTGCACACTACTTGTGCCCTACTTGCGTCCTAGTTACGCCCTACCTACATCCTAGTTGCACCCTACTTGTGCCCTACTTGCACCCTACTTGTGCCTTAGTTGCGTCCTAGTTGCGCCCTAGTTGTGCCCTACTTGTGTCCTACTTGAGCCCAACTTGCGCCCTAGTTGTACACTCGTTGCACCCTAGTTACGCCCTTCTTGAGCCCTACTTGCACCCTACTTACGCCCTCGTTTACACCCTAGTTGCGCCCCAGTTGTGTCCTACTTGGGCCCTACTTGTGCCCTACATGCGCCCTAGTTGCGCCCTAGTTGCGCCCTAGTTGCGCCCTACTTGTACCCTAGTTGGGCCCTAGTTGTGCCCAACTTGCATCCTACTTGTAGCGTAGTTGCACCCAAGTTGCACCCTAGTTGCGTCCTAGTTGTGCCCTAGTTACGTACTACTTGCTCTCTAGTTGCGTCCTATTTGTGCCCTACTTGGTCCCTAGTTGCGTCCTAGTTGCACCATATTTGCATCCTTCTTGCACCGTACTTGTTCCCTTCTTACGCCCTAGTTGCGCCCTAGTTGTGCCCTACTTGCATCATACTTGCATCCTACTTGTGTCCAACATGTACCCTAGTTACGTCCTAGTTGGCCCTAGATGCACCCTAGTTGCACTTGAGTTGCGTCCTAGTGGCGCCTCAGTTGGACACTAGCTACACCCTAGTTACGCCCTAGTTGCACCATCATTGAGTCCTACTTTCACCCTACTTGTGTGCTACTTGTGCCCCAGTTGCACCCTAGTTGCGCCCTACTTGTGCCCTAGTTGTGCCCTAGTTATGTCCTAGTTCCGCCCTTGTTCCGCGTCAGTTGGGCAGTAACTACGCCCTTGTTGCACACTAGTTGTGCCCTAGATGCGCATCAGTTGGGCAGTAGCTACCTCCTTGTTGCACCCTAGTTGCACCCTACTTGCGCCCTACTTGCACCCTACTTGTGCCCTTGTTGCGCCGTAGTTACACCGTAATTGCGCCCTACTTGCGCCTTACTTGCATCCTACTTGCACCGTACTTGCACACTAATTCTGCCTCGGTTGGGCACTAGCTATGCCCTAGTTGTGCCCTAGTTATGCCCTAAGTGTGCCCTAGTTGTGCTCTAGTTACGTAGTAGTTGCGTCCAAGACTTGGGCCCTAGTTGCGTCCTCGGTATGTCCTAGTTGCACGCTATTTATGCCCTAGTTGTGTCCTAGTTGCGCCCTACTTGTGCCATTGTTGCGCCCTGGTTGCACCTTAGTTGGGCACTAGCTACGCCCTAGTTGCACCCTAGTTGCACCCTAGTTACGACCTAGTTGCGCCCTACTTGCGTCCTACTTGTGCCCTAGTTGTGCCCTACTTGTGCCCTAGTTGCGCCTGACTTGCGCCCTAGTTGCGCCCTAGTTGTGCCCTAGTTGCGCACTAGTTGCGCCCTACTTATGTCCTACTTGCACGCGACTTGCGCCCTACTTTGCACTAGTTGTTTTCTTGTTGCACCCTAGTTGCGTCCTTGTTGCGCCCTACTTGCATCCTGCTTACGCCCTAGTTGCGCCATAGTTGCCCCCTAGTTATGCCCTACTTGCGCCCTTCTTGCGCCCTAGTTGCGCCCTAGTTGTGCCCTAGTTGGGCCCTGGTTGCGCCCTACTTGCGCCCTAGTTGCGCCCTACTTGCACCCTAGTTGTACCCTAGTTGCGCCTCAGTTGCACACAAGCTACGTC
>SZWC01004150.1:99220-141374 GCA_023375785.1 Penium margaritaceum
TTGCGCCCTTCTTGCGCCCTAGTTGCGCCCTAGTTGTGCCCTAGTTGGGCCCTGGTTGCGCCCTACTTGCGCCCTAGTTGCGCCCTACTTGCACCCTAGTTGTACCCTAGTTGCGCCTCAGTTGCACACAAGCTACGTCCTAGTTGTGTCCTAGTTGCATCCTAGTTGTGCCCTAGTTGCGCCATGCTTGCGTCCTATTTGAGTGCTAGTTACACCCTACTTGCGCCCTAGTTTCACACTACTTGCACCCTAGTTGTGCACTAGTTGCGCCTAAGTTGGACCCTAGCTGTGCCCTAGCTGTACCCTACTTGTGCCCTCCTTGTGCTCTAGTTGCGGCCTACTTACACCCTAGTTGTGCCCTACTTGCGCCCTACTTGCCTCCTCGTTCCGACACAGTTACACCCTAGTTACGCCCTACATGTGCCCTACTTGGACCTGACTTGCGCCCTACTTGTGCCCAAGGTGCGCCCTATTTTCGCCCTAGTTATGCTTTACTTGCGCCCTACTTGCGTCCTACTTGCGCCCTAGTTGCGCGCTACTTACGCCCTAGGTACACCCTAGTTGCATCTCAGTTGGGCACTAGCTACTTCCTAGTTGTGCCCTAGTTATGCCCTAGTTGCACCCTAGTTTCGCCCTAGTTGTACCCTAGTTGCATCCTACTTGTGCCCTACTTGATCCCTAGTTGTGTACTACTTGCGTCCTTGTTACGCCCTAGTTGCACCCCAGTTATGCCCTAGTTGCGCCCTAGTTGCACCCTACATGCTCTCTCCTTGTGTCCTACTTGCATCGTAGTTGCACCCTAGTTTCACCCTACATGCGCCCTATTTGCGCCCTACATGCGCCCTACTTGCGTCCTTGTTGCACCCTAGTTGCACCCTAGTTGCACCCTACTTGCACCCTACTTGGACCCTAGTTATGCCCTAGTTGCACCCTAGTTGCACCCTAGTTGCACCCTAGTTGCGCCCTACTTGCGCCCTAGTTGCACCCTACTTGCGTCCCAGTTCCGCACTAGTTGTGCCCTAGTTGCACCCTGCTTGCGCCCTACTTGCGTCCTACTTGTGTCCTAGTTCTTTCCTATTTACGCCCTAGTTATACCCTTGTTTCGCCCTAGTTGCGTCCTAGTTGTGCCCTAGTTTCACCCTAGTTGCGCCCTAGTTACGCCGTAGTTGCGCCCTACTTGCGTCCTACTTGCGCCCTACTTGCGGCCTAGTTACACCCTAGTTGCGTCCTATTTGTGTCCAACGTTTGCCCTACTTGCAGCCTACTTGTGCCCTAGTTGTGCCCTGGTTGCGCTCTAGTTTTGTACTACTTGCGTGCTAGTTGTACACTAGTTGCGTCCTACTTGGACCCTAGTTGCGCCCTCGTTGTACCCAAGTTGCGTCCTTCTTGCGCCCCACTTGCGTCCTTCTTGTCTCTTGTTTCGTTCTACTTGCACCCTAGTTGTACCCTAGTTATGCCCCAGTTACGTCCTAGTTGCCCCTTAGTTGGACACTAGCTACGCCGTAGTTGCACCCTTGTTGCGCCATAGTTGTACCCTACTTGTGTCCTAGTTGCGTCCTACTTGCGTCCTAGTTGCGACCTAGTTGCACCCTTGTTGCGCACTAGTTGCACCCTAGTTACACCACAGTTGGGCACTAGCTACGTCCAATTTACGGCCTAGTTATGCCCTAGATGCACCCTAGTTGCACCCTACTTATGCCCTAGTTGTGTCCTACTTATGTCCTACTTGCCCCCAAGTTGCGCCCTAGTTGCACCCTAGTTGTGCCCTACTTGTGCCCTACCTGCTCCCTACCTACATCCTAGTTTTGCCCTAGCTGTACCCTAGGTGTGCCCTACTTTCACCCTACCTTCACCCTACTTGTGCCATAGTTCTAGTAGTACCCTAGTTGCACCCTATTTTTGCCCTACTTGTGCCCTAATTGCGCCCAAGTTGTGCTGTACTTGCGTCCTAGTTGTGCCCTACTTGCACCCTAGTTGCGCCCTAGTTGCACCTTAGTTGGACACTAGCTACGCCCCAGTTGTGCCAAAGTTACGTCCTAGTTGTGTCCTAGTTGCGCCCTACTTGCATCCTACTTGCGGCATAGTTGTGCCCTACTTGTGCTCTAGTTGTGCCTGACTTGCACCCTAGTTGCGCCCTAGTTGTGCCTCAGTTGGGCACTGGCTACGTCCTAGTTTCGCCCTAGTTGTGCCCAAGTTGCATCCTAGTTATGCCCTACTTGTACCCTACTTGCGCCCTAGTTGCGCCCAAGCTGTGCATGAGTTGAAACTACTTGTGCCCTACTTGTGCCCTGCTTGTGCATTAGTTGCGCCCTAGTTGCACCATACTTATGTCCTACTTGCGTCCTACTTTCACCCTACTTGCGTAATATTTGCGAACTTGTTGCACCCTAGTTGCACCCTACTTACGCCCTTCATGCATCCTGCTTGCATCCTCGTTGTGCCCTAGTTGCACCCTACTTGTATCCTTCTTGTGCCCTAGTTGCACCCTAATTGCGCCCTTATTGTGCACTAGTTGTGCCCTACTTACGCAGTACTTGCATCCATGTTGCCCTCTAGTTTTATCCTAGTTGCATCCTAGTTGCGCCCTACGTGCGTCCAAGTTACGCCCTACTTGCGCCCAAGTTGCACCCTCATTGCGCCTGAGTTGGACACTAGCTACACCCTAGTTGCACCCTAGTTGCACCCTAGTTACGCCCTAGTTGCGCCCTAGTTACACCCTACTTGCACCTTAGTTGTACCCTACTTGCACCCTAGTTGCACCCGACTTGCGCCCTATTTACTTCCTAGTTGTGTTCTAGTTGCGCCCTACTTGCGCTTTACTTGCGTCCTACTTGCATCCTAGTTGCGCCCTAGTTGCGCCTTAGTTGCGTCCTAGTTTCGCCCTACTTGTGCCCTACTTTTGTCCTAGTTTCGTGCTAGTTATGCCCTAGTTGGGCCCTAGTTGTGCCCTAATTGTGCCCTAGTTGCGACATAGTTGCACCTCAGTTGGACACCAGCTACACCTAAGTTGTATCCTGGTTCCACCCTAGTTGCGCCCTACTTCACCCTACTTGCACGCTAGTTGCGCCCTACTTGCGTCCTACTTGCACCCTAGTTGCGCCCTAGTTGTGCCTAAGTTGGGCACTAGCTATGCTCTAATTACACCCTACTTGTGCCTTTTGTACCCTAGTTGCGCCCTAGTTGCATCCTAGTTGTCCCCTACTTTTGCCCTACTTGTGCCCTATATCTGCCATGGTTATCCCCTAGTTATACCCTACTTGTGCCCTACTTGCACCCTACTTGCACCCTAGGTGTGCCCTAGTTACGCCCCAGTTACTTGCACCGTACTTGCATCCTACTTGAACCCTAGTTGCGTCCTACTTGCGCCCTAGTTGCGCCCTGGTGCGTCCTTGTTATGCCCTATTTGCACCCTACTTGTACCCTAGTTGCACCCTAGTTATGCCATAGTTGCGCCCTACTTGCACCCAAGTTACGCCCTAGTTGCGCCTTAGTTGTGCCCTAGTTGCGTCGTACTTGCACCCTACTTACACCTTGGTTGTGTCCTAGTTGCACCCTAGTTGCACCCTCGGTCGCCTTACTCGCGCCCTACTTAGGCCCTACTTGCATCCTATTTGTGACATAATTTCGCTCAAATTGCATTCTACTTGCGCCCTACTTGCGTCCTACTTATGCCCTGGTTGTGCCCTAGTTGCATCCTAGTTGCGCCCTACTTGCACCCTACTTGTAACCTAGTTACCTCCTAGTTGCACCCTAGTTGCACCCTAGTTGTGCCCTAGTTGCGCCCTAGTTGCACCCTACTTAAACCCTTGTTGCGCCCTACTTGCACCCCAGTTCCACACTAGCTCCGATCTAGTTGTACCCTAGTTGCGCCCTACTTGCGTTTTACTTGCACCCTTGTTACATCCTAGTTGTGCCCTACTTGCACCCAACTTGAGCCCTCTTTGTGCCCTACTTGTGTCCTACTTGCGTCGCAGTTACGTCCTACTTCTGCACTAGTTGCGCCCTTGTTGCACCCTAGTTGTACCCTAGGTGCGCATTAGTTGCGCACTAGCTATGCCCTAATTGCACCCTAGTTGTGCCCTAGTTGCACCCTACTTGTGCCCTAGTTGCGCCCTACTTGCACCCTTGTTGTGTCCTAGTTAGGCCCTAGTTGTGCCCTAGTAGCGCCTCAGTTGGGTACTAGCTACGCTCTGGTTGCGCCCTAGTTGCACCCTTGTTGGGTCCTACTTGCGCCCTACTTTTGCCCTTCTTGCACCCTTATTCCACCCTAGTTTTGCCCTAGTTGTGCCCTAGTTGCGCCTCACTTGTGCACTAGATATGCCCTAGTTGTGCCTTCGTTGCACCTTAGTTACGACCTTCTTGCGCCCTACTTGCGCCCTAGTTGCACCCTAGTTGCACCCTAGTTGCGCCCTAGTTACACCTTACTTGGGCCCTACTTGCGCCACAGTTGCGCCCTAGTTGCACCCAAGTTGCTTCGTAGTTGTGCCCTAGTTGCGCCCTATCTACACCCTAGTTAATTCCTAGTTGCGCCCTACTTGCGCCCTACTTGGGCCCTCCTTGTGCCCTACTTGCATCCTAGTTGCACCATAGTTGCGCCCTAGTTGCACCCTAGTTGCGCCCTACTTGTGCCTTAGTTACACCATACTTGCGTCATGGTTGCACCCTAGTTCCGCCCTACTAGCTCCATACTTGCACCCTACTTCCACCATGTATTGCGCCTTTCTTGCGCCCTACTTCCGCCCTAGTTGCGTCCTAGTTGTGCTCCAGTTGCGCCCGAGTCATGCCTCTGTTGGGCATTAGCTATGCTCATGTTGCATCCTAGTTACACCCTAGTTACGCCCTTGTTGCAACCTAGTTGTGCCCTAGTTGCGCCCTTCTTGTACCCTAGTTGTGCCCTAGTTGCGCTTTAGTTCTTCCCCAATTGCGCCCTAGTTGCGTCCTAGTTGCACCCTAGTTGTGCCCCACTTGGACACTAGTTACGCCCTAGTTGTGCCCTAGCTGTGCCCTACTTGTGCCCTAATTGCCCCCTACTTATGCCTACTTGCACCCTATTTGTGCCCTGGTTACGCTGTAGTTGCGCCTCAGTTGGACACTAGCCACACCCTAGTTGTCCCCTAGTTACTCCCTAGTTGCGCCCTAGTTGCACCTTAGTTGCACCTTCTTTGTGCCCTACTTGCGCCGTACTTGCGCACTAGTTGTGCCCTAGTTGCACCATAGTTTTTTCCTATTTGCGTCCTACTTGCCCCCTACTTACGTCCTAGTTGCACCCTAGTTGTGCCCTAGTTGCACCATTCTTGAGTCCTACTTGCACCCTAGTTCCGTCCTAGTTTCACTTTAGTTGTGTCCTACTTGTGTCCTACTTGCACCCTAGTTGTGCCCTAGTTGCATTCTAGTTGCACCCTATTTGTGCCCTCTTTGCACCCTAGTTGTGCCGTATTTTCCCCCTAGTTTCCCCCTAGTTGTGCCTTACATGCGCCCTAATTATGTCCTAGATTTTCCCTACTTGCTCCCTAGTTGGGTCCTACTTGCATCCTATTTTTGCCCTAGTTGCGCCTCGGTTGGGCATTAGGTGCCCCCCAGTTGCGCCCTAGTTGCGTCCTACTTGCGCCCCACTTGCACCCAAATTTTGCCCTAGTTGCGCCCTAGTTGCGTCCTAGTTGCACTGTACTTGTGCCCTACTTACGCCCTAGTTGTGCCCTAGTTGTACCCTAGTTGCACCCTACTTGCGTCCTTCTTGCGCCCTACTTACACCCTAGTTGCACCCTAGTTGCGACCTTGTTGTGCCCTACTTGCGCCCTACTTGTGCCCTACTTGCACCCTAGTTACGCCCTATTTGTGCCCTAGTTATGCCCTAGTTGCGCCCTTGTTGCACCCTACTTGCACCCTAGTTGTGCACTACTTGCGCCCTCATTGCGTCCTAGTTGGCCTCAGTTGGAAACTAGCTACGCCCTAGTTGCGGCCTAGTTGCGCCATAGTCGTACCGTAGTTGCGCCCTACTTGCGCCCTACTTGCGCCCAAGTTGCGCCCTAGCTGCACCCTAGTTGAGCCTTGGTTGTGCCTCAGTTGGGTACTAGATATGCCCTAGTTGTGGCATAGTTGTGCCCCAGTTGTACCCTAGGTCCAAATTGCGTCCTACTTTTGTCCTGATATCGTCCTAGTTGTGCTCTGGTTGCGCTCTTCTGGCGCCCTCGTGCCTCTGTAGGGCACTAGCTACGCCCTGGTTGTGCCCTAGTTGTGCACTAGTTGCGCCTTAGTTACACCCTAGTAGCGTCCTACTTGTGACCTACTTCCGTCCTAATTGCTCCATACATGTGCCCTATTTGCGTTCTGGTTGTGCCCTAGTTGCGTCCTTGTTGGGCACTAGCTATGCCCTAGTTGCGTCCTAGTTGTGCCCTAGTTGTACCCTACTTCTACCATACTTGCACCCTAGTTGTGCCCCAGTTGTTCCCTAGTTGCACCCTTCTTGCGCCCTACTCGCACCCTACTTGTGCCCTAGTTACAACCTATTTGCGCCCTACTTGCTTCCTACTTGCGTCCTACTTTCCTCCTACTTGCGCACTAATTGCACCCTATTTGCGCCCTAGTTGCACCCTAGTTGCACCTCAATTTGGCACTAGATACGCCCTAGTTGCGTCCTAGTTGCACCGTAGTTACACCCTAGTTGCACCCTAGTTATGTCCTAGTTGCACCCTAGTTGCGCCCTACTTGCGCAATACTTGCACCCATGTTGTGCCCTAGTTATTCCCTAGTTGCACCCTACTTGTGCCCTACTGGCATCCTTGTTGTGCCCTAGTTGCACACTAGGTGCATCCTCCTTGCACCCTCCTTACGCCCTACTTGTACCCTACTTGCGTCCTGCTTGCATCCTAGTTGCTCCATATTTGTACCCTAGTTGCGCCCTAGTTATGCCTCAGTCAGGCACTATCCACGTCCTAGTTGCGCCTTAGTTGTGCCTTAGTTGCACCATAGTGGCGTCCTAGTTGTGCCCTACTTTTGTCTCACTTGCGTCCTAGTTGTGCCCTACTTGTGCCCTAGTTGCGTCCTGGTTGCGTCTTAGTTGGGCACTAGCTACGCTCTAGTTGCGGCCTAGTTGCACCCCAGTTGCACCCTACTTGCACCCTAGTTGCGCCCTACTTGCACCCTATTTGCACCCTAGTTACGCCCTAGTTGCGCCCTACTTGAGCCCGACTTGTGCCCTAGTTGTGTCCTAGTTGCACCCTTGTTGCGCCGTACTTACGCCCTACTTGCGTGCTAATTGTAACCTAGTTGCACCCTAGTTATGCCCTACTTGCGCCCTGTTGTTGTTTTATGTCCCATGGCCACTTCTATGGCTTAACGGACAGGTTGGGCATGCACTGCTCCCTTGGAGTAAGTCCCCCAAACCTTGTTCCTGGTGCAATTCCAATGGAGACACCAGAAGTGTAGCACAACGGATTGCTATCCGTTGGACTTAGGGACAACAGGTCATGCGATCAAGCCTTGATGTCCGCAGGAAGGGTTTTGACCCTCATATAGAGGGGAAGTTTCCTAGAAATTTCTCCATGCATGAGGAGGATGTGCCACTTGGTGGTCACTAGATGCTTCAATTGGCGAGGTGGTGAGGTGGTGTGGAGAGGCCACCCCAAGTGTTGCTACCCACACATCTCAGAAACCAGGCCTAGGACTATATGTACCAGGCTCATTCCTCATTCTAATTACACAATCTGGCCTTAGATCCTCCTCACAGAGCTGTCTAACTAAGGAACCGTGTAAAGAAGACACTTTTTGGTCTAAGCCCCAGGAGTTAGTTTCTGACTAGCACCTCGCGCGAAAGTGACCAAGTGTTAAGTGGACACAGTTGCTAGCAAGTGATTGCCTAGGAGCTGCTGAGTGTGGAATCGTGATCCTGAGGGTGATATCTTCTCCTGGCTGAAATGCTAGGAGCAGACGACAGGTGATATTGTGTCGGCCCTGTTTTCTTGTCTATTTGCCTCAGGCCGGTTGACAAAGGGTTATGGGCCCACACTGACGAGTTGTAAGGCACGCTTTGCTCAAATTTGATACGCTCTCTCCAAGTGCGTACGTCAGCTGCATCAGCTCCATCAGCTCCATCTGCTTCATCAGCTCCAACAGCTGGGCTTGCACTCAGCACACAGGGACCAAGGAAGAGCTCTGCCCTTGGAGGCACGACCCTTGGGTCCCAACCAGGACAAGCTATTCCCTTGGAGGCAAGACCCTGGGTGTGCTGGTGTGAATGGCCTTCTCTGTCTGCAGGTAAACATCGGCTGGAGGGGTAAGCAATGGACCTGCACCTTAACAGCGGTAGCAGACATCAGCTAACATCAGCCTCCATCGGCCTCAACGTAGCTGAGACACGGAGAGCAGAAAAGGGCAGCTAAAATGGTTGACCTATCAGGAGCAGTGGGGGCTGCTGCAGGGCAGTCCTCAAACTCAACAGTGGCTACCACAGGGCAGACCACAGGAGCAACATTGAGTGCTACCTCACTGCCGCAAGGTCTTGGAGCTTTGGGAGGAATCCCCGTCTTTCAGGGGAACGACTTCCCGCTCTGGAGATGGCATTTCGAACTGGCAGCGAAAGTGTGCGGCTTCATCAAGCTTCTGAAGGGAGAGGAGCAGGTTTCCGCGGAGGGCTCACCGAAGCGAAAGACATGGACTGAATGGAATGATATTGTCATGTCATTCCTCAGCAACGCTATAGCCAAGAAGTATGTTCATGTCATTGCGGGGCTCACATTGGCTTCGGGTGCTTATGGCAAGCTCAAGCGTGTGTACCAATCCACCTCCCTCGCAAATAGATTATTCATCCTACAATGGATGATTAGCATACAGGTGAACGAAGGAGAGTCCATCCATGATTTCCTACAGGATTTTGAAGGACCTTGGTGAAGCTCGCCAGATGAACTGGGACCTTGAAGAGAACATGCAAGTCATGATCCTCCTCATGGCACTATCAGAGAGTTGGAGCCCAATGTTCACCGTCATGGGCGGTTGGAAGGAGGATGACCTGAAGTACACGGCAATGTTTGAGTATGTACGAAACGAGGCCATGCGCCGTAGCGGGAGTGAGGCTACCTTCTCAGCCTATGCAGCATGCTACGGTGGCAGCGGGAGCAAAGGGTCAGCCTGTAGTCAGAAAGGCGGCAGCGGAAGCGGTGGTGGCGGAGTCATCAATGGAGGCAAGGCTCCCAAGCTACAGGGCAACTGCCACAACTGTGGCAAACCTGGACACTGGGCAAGAGAGTGCAGGTCGCCAAAGAAGAAAGACGGCGGAATCGGTGGGAACAAAGGCAGCAAAAAGGGTGGAAAAGAAACCACGAACATGATGGCGCAAAGCACGCCTCCACCAAAGGGAGCACCGCTGCTCAGGCCAGGAGCCTTTGGGCTCGACTCCGGCACTCATCACTACTCTAGAACCGGCAAGGCTGGATTCATCTCCATCGCCCCCACTGATCAGCAGTTCAGATGTGCAAACGGCAGCATTGTGAACGCAAAGGGGGTTGGAGACAAGCTGGTGAGCATCAGTCTCAACGGTGAAGAGAAGGATCTGCAGCTGTGCGACGTGGTCTACATGCCCTCATTTGCGGCAAACCTCCTGTCCGCATAAAAAATCATGGACAACGACACGACGGTGGTGTTCACGCAAAAGAAGGTGGTCGTTGTCAAGAACAAGGAAATCAAGATCCTCTACACAAGCAAAGATCTGGTAACACAAGTCCCATGAGTTGACGAGCTTTACGTACTGTAGACAACCGCAACAAAGAGCTTGGAAGACGAGGGTCATGCAGGTGCGGCGGAGGTAGTGGTCTCGGCACCAACACAGGAGAGCATACCAATGGCAACTCAAAAGATATCCTCTGCCACAAAGGACAAAGACGCTGAGCTGTGGCATAGACTCTTTGGGCACGTTGCAAACAGCACGCTCCAAGTCATCCAACAACAACAGCTGGTCCACTACATGGAGGGGTGAGACAAGGTTACGACTGAGTGTGGCAGCCTGTGTGAACCTCGCCTCCAAAGCAAGACCAAGAGAAAGCGCTTTGAGCGCAACGGTCATCGCATATATGCAATCCTTGACCTGATTCACACTGGCGTGTGGGGACCCTTTCGCACGGCATCAAACAGTGACAACAAGTAATTCTTGACCTTCATCAATTTCCACATCCGAAAGGTGTGGATCTACTTCCTCAAAACCAAGGGAGAAGTTAAAGAAAAGTTGCAGGAGTTTGTCGCCATGGTGGAGCGGCAGAGTGGAAAGAAGGTCAAGGCAATACGAAGCGACCACATCGGAGAGTATGACACATGCAAAGGCTGGTTGTGGCAACATGGGATCAACCACCAGCCCAAAACGCCCTACACGCCACAAAGCAATGGAGTAGCAGAGCGGATGAATTAGAACATCCTCAGCATGGTGCGCATCATGATTTTTGATGTAAAACTCCCACCACAATTCTGGGCAGAAGCTGCAAGAACGGCATGCTATCTTGTCAACCTGACTCCTGCGGCTGCTCTGGGCAGGCACGGTAAGAAAAGGGGCAAGCAACAGATGATGCCACAAGAGGTGTAGTCAGGGAAGAAGCCGGATGCCTCACACCTGAAAGTTTTTGGCTGCACCACATGGGTGAAGGTCCAGGCAGGAGAGGGTGGCGGCAAGCTTGATGCAAGAGCAAGAAAGTACGTGATGGTGGGCTATGAGATGGCTCACCTATCGCCTGTGGGACCTCGCAGTAAGAAGACTCATCACGAGCCGGGACGTGACCTTTGATGAGAGGAAACCAGGCAAGGAAGAGATGCTTGACCCCACACAAGCTCCGAAATATGGAGAGTGGTTGGTGATCCTGGAGTCAGGAGATCAAGCTCCCAAAAACTGGCAAGTGGCGCCAGTGTGGCAGGTCGTGAAGAAGAGTGGTGTGGCAGGGAGAGTGGCAGCACAGGCTGACACAACGGCGAGCTCTGACCCAGAGTCGGAGACGTCCAAGGCCTCTGAGACCAGCTTGGAGGCCAGTGGCTCTCAACAAGAGGGAAAATTAACTTCAGGGCAGCTAGCAGCACAGGAGCAACAACAAAGCAAAGATCCACCAGCAATGCAGCGTCGCAGCACACGGTAGAGAAAACAAACTCCAAAGTACGACGCTGGCACCGGAAGCTGGTCTAGACTGAGCTGGTCCTATTTGGCTCAGGGAGAGCCGCTCATTGTGGCTGAGGCACTGGCAAGGCCCGTTGCGGCTAAGTGGAAAGATGTAGTGGACGGCGAGCTCGCATCCATCAAAGAAAATGGCACATGGGTACTGGTGGACGGATCTGCTAACGCTCACGTGGTGGGCTCAAAGTGGGTGCTCAAGCGAAAGCGGAAGCAAGATGATAGCATCAACATGTACAAGGCCAGAGTCGTGACGAAGGGATTCTCACATCGCGCAAGGTCTGAGTATGATGAGACATTTGCACCGGTTGTCACGCTTTCCTCCATCAGGTCCTTACTAACCGTGGCTGCCGCCAAAGACCTTGAGATCCACCAGATGGATGTGAAGACAACGTTTCTTTATATGAAGCTCGACAAGGAGATGCTAATGGAGGTACCGGAAGGTGTCAAATCACCCGAGGGTAAGGTGTGCAAGCTCGTGAAGGGGTTGTACAGCCTGAAACAGGCTCTCCGGATCTGGTACAAGAACATGGATAGCTTCATGGCTGAGCTCTCCTTTGAGCACTGCAAGATTGACCCTAGTGTCTATGTGTGGGAGGATGAGCGTGACTTGCTGCTTGTGGCATTGTATGTCGCTGACTTGATCATGTGCTCTTCCTCGCATGAGGCCCTTGCGGACCTCAAGAAGAAGCTGAGTAGCAGGTTCAAGATGAAAGACATGGTTCCTCTCAATTACTACCTCGGGATTGCTGTTCACCGCAACCGCAAAGCAGGTACCATCGAGCTCAACCAGACCAAGTACATCATGGACATCTTGAAGCGCTACAACATGGAGGACTGCAAACCCGTCAGCACCCCCATGCTCTCCGACTGCAAACTCTCCTCCTCCATGTCACCATACAACGAGGCAGACCAGCGGGAGATGTAAAACATTCCGTACCTTTTCGCTATTGGGAGCTTCATGTATGCGACTGTGGTGACGCGGCCTGACATCACTTATGCGGTGGGCCAGGTGAGGAGGTTTGTGGCCAACCATGGGCCAAAACATTGGCAAGACGTGAAGCGGATTCTTTGCTACCTCAAAAAGGCTCGGCAAGTGGGTATTTGGTTTGGAGGTCTAGAAGGATCAGACTCGCTGCAACTGACGTGCTACAATGACGCAGACTGGGGAGGGCGGATTGACGACAGGAAGTCCACCTCAGGCTTTGTCTGCCCTCAACAGTGGTACGGTCTCCTGGGCAAGCAGGAAGCAGGACTGCGTCTCTCTTTCTCAGGCTGAGGCAGAGGACATCGCACTCTCCGAAGTGTACAAGGAAACACCGTGGCTTTGCAGTTTGCTTGATGAGATCAAGACACCACAAGAGGGAAAAATGGTCATCCGCATCGACAACCAAAGTGCCATCGCTATGGCAGAGGACGATATGATCTCCCAGTGTACAAAATACATTGACATTCGGTACTGCTACTCACATGACCTTGTCGCCAAGGGTGTCGTGGAACTGGACCACGTCGCAACCAAGAAAATGCTTGCGGACTTTCTTGCAAAGCCACTGGACAGTAACTTGCATGTTGCAGGCGCTCGAGGAATCGACGTTGTGGACGCAGGAGATGAGAAGTAAAGACCAAAACAACTGACGTGCACAAACACAACACAGAGCTTCTGGTTCATACGAAAGAAAATTAACACAGCAGGTGGCCTGAGGTGCAAGGAAGAGATTGTTGTTCTTTTATGCCCCATGGCCATTGCTATGGCTTAACAGACAGGTTGGGCATGCACTGATCCCTTGGAGTAAGTCCCCCAAACATTGTTTCTGGTGCAAGTCCAAGCCAGAAAAAAGAAGTGTAGTGCAACGGATAGCATGTTGGACTTAGGGACAACAGGTCCTATGATCGAGCCTTGATGTTTCTTAGACATTTCTCCATGCATGAGGAGGATGTGCCATTTGGTGGTCAGTGGATGTACCGATTGGTGAGGTGGTGAGGTGGTGTGGAGAGGCCACCGCAAAAGTACCACTACCCACACACCTCAGAAGCCAGGCCTAGGAATATATGTGCCAGGCTCATTCCTCATTCTAATAATACAATCTGGCCTTAGATGCTCCTCACAGAGTTGTCCAACTAAGGAACAATATAAAGAAGACACTGGTTGGTCTAAGCCACAGAAGCTAGTTTCTGAATAGCACTTCGCGCAAAAGTGACCAAGTGTTAAGTGGACACATTTGCTAGTAAGTGATTGCCTAGGAGCTGCTGAGTGTGGAATCGTGATCCTGATGGTGATATCTTCTCCTAGCTGAAATACTAGGAGCGGACGGCAGATGCTATTGTGTCCTCCCTATTTTCTTGTCCGTTTGTGTTAGGCCGGTTGACACGCCCCACTTGTGCCCAACTTGTGTCCTAGTTGTGCTCTAGCTGTGCCCTACTTGCGCCCTAGTTACGTCCTGCTTGTGCCGTACTTGCGCCCTAGTTACGTCCTTTTTGAGCCCTAGTTGTGCCCTAGTTGCGTCCTACTGGCAACCTACTTGCGCCCTAGGTGCGTCCTAGTTGTGCCCTAGTTGCGCCCTACTTGCGCCCTAGATGCACCGTAGTTGCGCCCTACTTGTATCCTACTTGCACCCCACTTGCGTCCTACTTGCACGCTAATTTCACCCTACTTGCACCTTAGTTGTGCCCTAGTTACGCCTTAGTTATGCCCTAGTTACATCCTATTTGTGCCTCACTTGGGCACTAGATACGCCCTAGATGCACCCTTGTTGAGCCCTAGTTGTGCTCTAGTTGAGTACTACTTGTATCCTACTTGTGCCCTAGTTGCGCCCTTGTTGCAACCTAGTTGCGCCCTTGTTGTGCCCTACTTTTGCACTACTTACACCCTACTTGTGCCCTAGTTGCACCATAGTTGTGTCCTAGTTTCACCCTAGTTGTGCCCTAGTTGCATCCTAGTTGCGCCCTAGATGCGCGCTACTTGCACCCTTCTCGCGCCCTAGTTGCACCCTAGTTGCACCCTAGTTGCGCCCTACTTGCGCCCTACTTGCACCCTACCTGCGTCCTAGTTACGCCCTAGTTGCACCCTAGGTGCGCCCTACTTGTACCCTACTTGCGCCCTACTTACACCATAGGTGCGCTCTAGTTGCACCCTAGTTGCGCCTTACATTCGCCCTACTTGCGTCCTAGTTACATCCTCGGTATGTCCTAGTTGTTCCCTAGTTGTGCCCTACTTGTGTCTTAGTTGTGTCCCACTTGCATCCTAGTTATGGTCTAGTTGCGCCTCAGTTGGGCACTAGCTACGCCCTAGTTGCACCCTATTTTCCTCCTAGTTGCGCCCTACTTGAATGCTACTTGCGCCCTTGTTGTGCCCTTCTTGTGTCCTAGTTACACCTGAATTTCGTCCTAGTTGCGTCCTAGTTGCGCCTCAGTTGGGTACTAGCTACGCCCTAGTTACGCCCTAGTTGCACCCTAGTTGTACCCTACTTGCGGCCTACTTGTGCCCTACTTGCACCCTAGTTGCACCCAAGTTGCGCCGTAGTGCATCCTACTTGCTTCCTACTTGCGTCATACTTGCATTCTAGTTGAGTTGTAATTGCGCCCTACTTACGCCCTAGTTGCGCCCTAGTTATGCCCTATTTGCGTCCTATTTGTGCCTTAACTGCACCTTACTTGCACCCTCGTTGTGCCCTAGTTGCGCCCTAGTTGCGCCCTTCTTGCGTCCTACTTGCACCCGAGTTATACCCTAGTTGCGCCCTAGTTGTGTCCTAGTTACGCCCTAGTTGCACCCTAGTTGCAACCTAGTTGTACCCTAGCTGCGCCCTAGTTGCGCCATACTTGTGCCCTAGTTGCATCCTAGTTACACCCTAGTTGCGTCCTAGTTGTGCCCTAGTTGCGCCCTAGTTCCACCTCACTTGGATACTAGCTATGCCCTAGTTGCATCCTAGTTGCGCCTTAGTTGTGCCCTACTTGCGCCCTACTTGCGCCCTATTTGTAGCCTACTTGTGCCCTACTCGGCCCTAGTTGTATCCTAGTTGAGCCGTAGATGCACCATACTTGCGCCTTAATTGCGTCCTACTTGCACCCTACATACGTCCTAGTTGCACCCTAATTGCCCCCTACTTGTACACTAGTTGTGCCCTTGGTTCGCCCTAGTTGCACCCTAGTTGTACCCTAGTTGTGCCCTAGTTGCACCTTAGTTGCACCCTAGCTGCGCCCTAGTTGCACCCTAGTTGTGCCCTAATTACGCCCTAGTTACGCCCTAGTTGCACCCTAGTTGTGCCCTAGTTGCGCCCTAGTTGCATCCTAGTTGCGCTCTAGTTACGCCCTACTTGCGTCCTACTTGCGCCCTACTTGCGTCCTACTTGCGCCCTACTTGCGTCCTACTTGCGCCCTAATTGCGCCCTACTTGCGTCCTACTTGCGCCCTAATTGCGCCCTACTTGCACTTTAATTGTACCCTAGTTACGCTCTAGTTACACCCTAGTTACGCCCTAGTTGTGCCTCAGTTGGGCACTAGAAATGCCCTAGATGCACCCTTGTTGTGACCTAGTCCTGCCATAGTTGTTCACTACTTGCGCCCTAGTTGTGCCCTTGTAGTGCCCTACTTATGCACTACTTGCGCCCTACTTATGCCCTAGGTACGCCATAGTTATTTCCTAGTTGCACCCTAGTTATTCCATAGTTCCACCCTAGTTACGCCCTAGTTGCACCCTACTTACGCCCTATTCGCGCCCTAGTTGCACCCTAGTTGCGCCCTAGTTGTGCCCTTCTTGCGCCTGAGATGTGCCCTACCTACATCCTAGTTATGCCCTAGTTGTACCATAGGTGCGCCCTACTTTCACCATAGATGCGCTCTAGTTGCACCCTAGTTGCGCCCTACTTTTTCCCTACTTGCATCCTAGTTGATTCTTAGGTATGTCCTAGTTGCACCTTAGTTGCGCCCTACTTGCGTCCTAGGTGCGCCCTAGTTGCACCCTAGTTGTGCCCTTGTTGCGCCTCAGTTGGGTACTTGCTACACCCGAGTTGTGCCCTAGTTGTGCCCTAGTTGTGCCCTAGTTGCACCCTAGTTGTGCCCTAGTTGTGCCCTACTTACACCCTAGTTGTGCCCTAGTTGCGCCCTACTTGCGTCCTACTTACACTCCACTTGCGTCCTACTTGCGCCCTCATTGCGCCCTACTTGCACCTTAGTTGTACCCTGGTTACGCACTAGGTATGCCCTTGTTACGCCCTAGTTACGCCCTAGTTGTGCCTCAGTTGGACACTAGGTAAGCCCTAGATGCACCCTTGTTGTGCCCTAGTTGTGCCATAGTTGTGCACTACTTGCACCCTACTTGTACCCTCGTTGCGCCCTAGTTGCACCGTATTTATGCCATTGTTGCGCCCTACTTAGGCACTACTTGCGTCCTACTTGTGCCCAAGTTGTGCCATAGTTTTCTCCTGGTTTTTTCCTAGTTGTGTCTTAGTTGCACCCTAGTTGCTTCCTAGATGCGCCTTACTTACGCCCTACTCACGCCCTAGTTGCACCCTAGTTACACCCTAGTTGCGCCCTACTTGCGCCCTTCTTGCACCCTACCTGTGCCCTAGTTACGCCCTAGTTATATCCTAGGTACATTCACTTGTGTTCTTCTTGCACCGTACTTGCACCATAGGTATGCTCTAGTTGTACCCTAGTTGCACCCTACTTCCATCCTACTTGCGTCCTAGTTGCGTCCTAGGTATGTCCTAGTTGCGCCCTAGTTGTTCCCTACTTGCGTCCTAGTTGCACCCTACTTGCACCCTAATTGTGCCCTAGTTGCGCCTCAGTTGGGCACTAGCTAAGCCCTCGTTGCGCCTTAGTTGGGCACTAGCTAAGCCCTAGTTGCGCCCTAGTTACATCCTAGTTGCCTCCTAGTTACGTCCTAGTTGTATCCTACTTGCGCCCTAGTTGCGCCCTTCTTGTGTTCTAGTTGTGCCTGACTTGCGCCCTAGTTACGCCCTAGTTGTGCCTTAGTTGGGCACTAGCTACGCCCTAGTTACGCCCTAGTTGTACCCTAGTTCCGCCCTATTTGTGCCCTTCTTCCGCCCTAGTTGCGCACAAGTTGCGCCGCAGTTGCGCCTTACTTGCGTACTACTTGTGCCCTACTTGCACCCTACTTGCGTCCTAGTTGCACCCTACTTATGTCCTACTTGTGCCCTACTTCCCCCCCTTACTTGTGCCCTATTTAAGCCCTAGTTACACCCTAGTTGTGCCCTGCTTGCCTCCTACTTGCATCCTGCTTGCGCCCTAGTTACGCCTAGGTTGTGCCCTATTTGCGCCCTACTTGCGTCCTTGTTCCATCCTAGTTGTGCCCTGGTTTTACCCTAGTTGCGCCCTAGTTGCGCCTTACCTGCACCGTACTTGCGCCCTAGTTGTCCCCTAGTTGTGCCCCAGCTGTGCCCTAGTTTCGCCCTACTTGCGCCCTAGTTGCGCCCTTCTTGCGCCCTAGTTGCACCTTAGTTGGGACCTAGGTACGTCCTAGTTGAACCTTAGATTCGTCCAAGTTGCACCCTAGTTGCACCCTAGTTGCACCCTACTTGTGCCCTAGTTGTGTCCTACTTGCGCCCTAGTTACACCCGAGTTGCGCCCTGGTTGTGTCCTAGTTGTGTTTTAGTTGCGCCCTAGCTGTGCCATACTTGCACCCTACTTGCGTCCTACTTACGTCCTAGTTGCGCTTTAGTTGCGTCCTCATTGCGCCCTAGTTGCGCCTTAGTTGTGCCCTAGTCGCACCCTAGTTGCACCCTAGCTAGGCCCTGCTTGCAACCTTGCGCGCTAGTTGGTCCTAGTTGCATCCTAATTGCACCCTACGTGCGCACTACTTGCGCCCTAGTTTCAACCTAGTTTAGCTCTAGTTGTGTCCTCGTTGCACCTTACTTGTACTCTAGTTCCGCCCTACTTGCACCCTAGCTGCATCCTAGTTGCGCCTCAGTTGGCTTCTAGCTACATCCTAGTTGCACCCTAGTTGCGTCCTAGTTGTACCCAAGTTGGCTCCTACTTGCGTCCTACTTGCGCCCTAGTTATGCCCTACTTACGCCCTTGTTGTGTCCGACTTGCGCTCTAGTTAGGCCCTAGTTGCGCCTCAGTTGGGCTCTAGCTACGCCCTACTTACGTCCTACTTGCACCCTAGTTGCACCCTACTTGCGCCCTACTTGCGCCCTGGTTGCGCCCTAGTTGTTTCCTACTTGCGTCCTACTTGCGCTCTACTTGCACCCTACTTGCACCCTAGTTGTGCCCTAGTTGTGTCCTGCTTGTGCCCTACTTGCTTCCTACTTGCACCCTACTTGCGTCCTAGTTGCGTCCTAGTTGCATCCCATATTTTCCCTAATTGCGCCCTACTTGCACCCTAGTTGCACCCTAGTTGCACCCTACTTGTGCCAGAGTTGCACCCTAGTTGCACCCTAATTTCACCCTCGTTGGGCCTTACTTGTGTCCTACTTGCGTCCTAGTTGCATCCTAGTTGCGCCATAGTTGCACCCTAGTTACTCCCTGTTTTCATCCTAGTTGCGCCCTACTTGCACCCTAGTTGCGCCCTAGTTGCGCCTTCGTTGGGCACTAGCTACGTCCCAGCCACGCCCTAGTTGCGCCTTAGTTACACCCTAGTTGCATCCTTCTTGTGCACTACTTGCGCCCAAGTTGTTTCCTAGTTATGCCCTAGTTCTGTCCTGCTTGCGCCCTACTTGCACCCTTCTTGCGCCCTAATTACTCCCTAGTTGCACCCTACTTGTGCCCTACTTGTGCTGTGTTACTTGTGTCCTACGCGTGCCTTTGTTGCATCATACTTTTGCCCTATTTACGTCCTACTTGCGTCCTAATTACGCCCTAGTTGCGCCCGAGTTGCGCCCTAGTTTCACCCTAGCTACGTCCTACTCACACCCTACTTGCACCCTAGTTGCGTCCTAGTTGCACCTTAGTTGAGCCCTAGTTGCTTCCTACTTGTGCCCTACTTGCACCCTACTTGCACCCGATGCATCCTAGTTTCGCCCTAGTTGCACCACAATTAGACACTGGCTACGCCCTAGCTGCGTCCTAGATGCGTCCAAGTTGTGCCCTAGTTACGCCCTACTTGCATCCTACTTGCGTCCTAGTTGCACCCTAGTTGGACCCTAGTTGTGCACTACTTACGCCTTAGTTGTGTCCTACTTTGCCCTACTTGTGCCCTAGTTGCGCCTCAGTTGGACACTAGCTACGTCCTAGTTGCACCCTAGATGCACCCTAGTTGTGCCCTATTTGTGTCCTACTTGCTCCCTACTTGCGTGCTAGTTGCGTCCTACTTGTCCCTAGTTGTGTCCTAGTTGCGCCTCAGTGGGGCACTAGCTACGCCCCAGTTGCGTCCTACTTGCGCCCTACTTGCACCCTAGTTACGGCCTAGTTACGCCCTAGTTGTACCCTTGTTGTACCCTAGTTGCGCCCTACTTGCACCCTAGTTATGCCCTAGTCGCGCTTCAGTTGGACACTAGCTACGCCCTAGTTCCGCCCTAGTTGGGCCGTAGTTGTGCCCTAGTTTTGCCCTACTTGCGCTCTTCTTGTGCCCTATTTGTGCCCGAATTATGCCCTAGTTGCGTCCTAGATGCGCCTCAGTTGGACACTAGCTATGCCATAGTCGCGCCCTAGTTGTGCCCTAGTTATGCCCTAATTGAACCGTACTTGCGCCCTACTTGTGCCCTAGTTGCGCCCTAGTTACGCCATCGTTGTGTCCTAGTTGCGCCTCTGTTGGGCACTAGTTATGCCCTAGTTGCACCCTAATTGCTCACTAGTTGTGCCCTACTAGTGCCCTATTTGCGCCCAAGTTGCACCCTAGTTGCATCCTAGTTGCGCCCTAGTTGCACCCTACTTGCGCCCTACTTACGCCCTACTTCCGCCCGAGTTGTACCATAGTTGTGCACTAGTTATGCCCTACTTGCACCCTACTTGCGTCCTACTTGTGCCCTAGTTACACCCTGTTGCTCCCTACTTGCATCCTACTTGCACCTTAGTTGCACCCTGGTTGTGCCCTAGTTGCGCCCTAGTCGTGTCCTAGTTGCACCCTAGTTAAGCGCTTCTTGCATCCTACTTGTGCCCTACTTGCGTTCTAGTTGTGTCCTAGTTGCGCCGTCGTTGCATCCTACTTGTGCCATACTTGCGCCCTGTTTGCGTCCTAGTTGCGCCCTATTTGTGCCCTACTTGCACCCTAATTCATCCTACTCGTGCCCAACTTGTACTCTACTTGCGCCCTACTTGCATCCTAGTTGTGCCCTAGTTGCACCCTGGTTGTGTCCTAGTTGCGTCCTAGTTGCGCCTCAGTTGGGCACTAGCTGTGCTCTAGTTGCACCCTAGTTGCGCACTAATTGTGTCCTACTTGCGCCCTAATGGGGCCCTACTTGTGCCTAGTCGCACCCTAGTTGCACCCTACTTGCGCCTTAGTTGTGCCCTAGTTTCGTGTTAGTTGGATAGTAGCTATGCCCTTGTTGCACCCTAGTTGCGCCCTAATTGCGCGTCTGTGACTCCATCTTCAACTTGTACCCTACTTGCGCCCCACTTGCATCTTCTGAAAATCGGAGGGAGGGTCAGCAAGGGGTATCGTGTTCCAGGTTGGCTCGGGAAGCACAACATGAGTTGTAGATCCAGGGCGACGATGTTCATCAAATTTCACACTGCGGCTGCAAAAGACTTTTTTGGTGATGGGATCATAGAGACGATATGCCTGTCCCGCTGCTTCGTTGCCAACCAAGATGCCCTTGCGATAGTGAGAGGATAGCTTGTCCCTGCGAGATGGGTGAACCCAAGCATAGCTTGGGCATCCAAAGACACGAAGATAGCTGACATCTGGACGATGTCCAGAGTAGGCCTTGTAGGGTGAGATCCAGTGTGGAAGCTGGCTGCACGAGACGAGGTTGGAGATGTGTGTAGCTGTGTTGACTGCTTCGGCCCAGAATGAAGGTGGAAGTTGGGCATCATGAAGCATAGATCGTGCTTTGTCCAAGAGAGTCCTGTTCATCCTTTCAGCCTTTCCATTCTGCTGCGGGGTGAGGGGCACAGTGGATTCCTGACGAACGCCCTTGGCTTTGCAGAAGGAGCCGAGGGTCTGGTTGAAGAATTCAGTGCCGTTATCAGATCTGAAGCACTTGATGGTGAGGCCAGTTTCATTTTCAACCATCTTCGTCCATGCAATGATAACATCTGCAGCTTCAGACTTGTGATGCAGAAATTTGACCCATGTGAAGTGAGTCTGGTCATCGATGAGGACGAGAAAATATCGTTTCCTAGACAAGGATTGTGCTGGGATCTGACAGAGATCCATATGAATGAGTCCGAGTTTCTGTGTTGTCCGTTCTGCAGGATGACTTGGAAAAGAGTCCTGAGATTGTCGGCCGGCAGGACATCCTTCACATACTGCATCGGCTGCTGGAGCAGTGATGCAGTTGGGTAGACTGTGGTCCAGTCGCTTTTGTGCCATCCGAGCCAGGGTACTGTAGCCGGTGTGCCCCAATCGACGATGCCATAATTCACTCAGAGTCTGAGTGTAAGATGGGACTTCAATCTTTGGCTCTGCGTCTGATGCTGCAGCAAAGACTAGTTCTGGTTCTGAAAGATCAGCTGCACTGTCAACTGTATGGAGGATTGCAATATTTCCTTTCCTCTTGGCAGCAGCAGCAAGATCTCCTGATGTAGTAAAGACCTTGCTGCTCTTGTCTAGGTCAAATATCACTCTGAAGCCTTTGTTGTTGAGTTTGGTCACAGAGAGCAAGTTTGCTGAAAGTTCTGGGACATAAAGCACATCCTCCAGGAGACGAGAGACAGGTTTTCCTTTCAGCATGATGGTGATGCGAACAGAACCGGTGCCTGTTGCTGGTATTATCCTGCCATCTCCCATTCAAACAACCTTGGGAGGCTGTAATGGCTTGAATGTTGTAAACCAGGTCTTTTTTCTGGTCATATGTCTGGTGCATCCAGAGTCAATAATCCATGCCAGTATCCCAGCGGCCATTAGAAAAGCGCTCTCAATGGAGCAGAATACCAGTTCTTCCATGGCCACCTTCCCCGAGGGTTTGAACTCCGTGTCGTCCTAAGTTGTGTCGGGTTGATCCAGGCAGTCAAGACGAAGATCATCTTGCTCCATTCCTGATGCCATACCTGATGACTGTGGTGAGAACAATGGTGATGCTGATGAGGAGCTCTTAGCATCTTGAGCCATCATTGCCTGTTGGGCCCCAGGCTTGAACCTTGCTCACTTTGGACAGAACCTGTTGATGTTGCCGAGTTCACCACAGTTCCAACATTTTGTGTTGGCTTTGGTTCCAGGGGAGCCAAATGGCCCTTGTCTCTGTTGATGTTGTCTTGGTGGTGATATAGCATTGTGATGATTTTTCACTGGATGATTCATATAGGCAAGACGTCCTTGTCCATATCCAGGGGGCCCAGAGTAGAACTTTTTTGGTCCTCCCTGTAAAAATCTTGTGTACAGAGCTGAATCAGCTGAGCCAGTTTCTCTGCTGAATTTTTCTTCTGCTCTGAAAATGGAGTCAGAGACGCGCTCAAGGGTTAATGCAAATGATGGTACTGGGACAGGTGCTGCTGCTTGGGGAACAACTTGGTTTCCTTGAGCCCCTCTATGTTGGCATCCTCCGCCATTTGGGTTCTCAAGAAGTTGGAGTCTGAGTTCCTGTTGTTGCAGTACCCATGCTTGTTCTTGAATATGTTTGTCCACGGCCAGTCCTTCCTCCTATGAGACCAGCAGCTGTTCAACTGTGCGGTTGAAATGCTCAGGAAGACTTCCAAGAAGTTTGTGGAAAATTTGGGCCTCCGGAATGATGTGTCCCATGACACCAATACGTTCCACCAGTGCCTTGAGATGAGACACATGGTCGTCGATTTTTGTTTCGGCCTCCATCTTCAAGGAATAGAACTCGTTGAGCAGCGCCAATTTTTCTTGTTCGCTGACCTTGTCATACCTGTTTTTAAGGGTCTTCCAAGCTTGCCAAGGGTTCAGATCTGGGTTGCCGTCTCTGATAAGAAACTTCAGCTGTTCTGAAACCTGCATTGCCAGGAGGGCAAATGCCTGTTCTTCCTTGCGTCGCCATGTTGCTCTTTCTTCTGCTGTGGCATTTGCGGGTAGTTTTTCGGTTGGTGGACCAGACACCACACCCCAGAGACCCTTGGCCAGAAACACCATGCGCATGTTAAAACTGAATTCATGGTACTTGTCACCGTCGAAAACCTCCACCTTGAAGTGGTCTGCTACAGATCCGCCTGACATGGCTGGCAGCACCAGTAGCAGCAGCAGTCGGCGTTTGTAGCTGTTTGTCGTCCTCTTGATTCAAGACATTGTCTGGCCTCAACTAGCGATCTTTGTCCAAGTTTGGCTTTCAACTGACACACCTGCTCTGATACCAAATGAAGAAAAATGGATCGTTAAGTGTCTTTAAAAGTTTCTCTTGGTAGTCGCACCAGTCACAGTTTTTCTGCTCTCAAATAACCAGTTGTCAGACACAACACCGGAGAGGAACCCAGTGACACCAGAGGGCAGAAAATAGTCTTGAGAATAGAAGTGAAAAGGAAGCATACTAAACTACGGCTGGCTCTTTATGCTAGTGCTCGCTCAGCTACTCCTCGCTTTGCTTATCTCATTCGTTCCACTGGGTAGCACAGGACCAGTCGGCAGCATGCCGTCTCGAGCCAGCTGTCCCGTAGTGGTAGAGTAAAGTAGAGTAGGCAGGCAGGGGAGAGAGTGGCGCTTATCCCCTGGCCCTTTGTCTTGCCCTTTTCATTTCTCCATTTCTGTCCATTGGACACACAACTACCAAACCCACTTTTCAATACGTCAGTCGGGCAATAGCTACGCCTTTGTTGCACCCTAGTTGCGCCCTAGTTGCGCCCTACATGCATCCAACTTGTTCCCTAGTTGCACCCTAGTTGCACCCTAGTTCTGCCTCACTTGGGTACTAGGCATGCCCTAGTTGCGCCCTTGTTGCACCCTAGTTGCACCCTAGTTGCGCCCTAGTTGCACCCTAGTTGCGCCCTTGTTGCACCCTAATGGTGCCCTACTTCCACCCTAATTGCGCCCTAGTTACGCCTTAGTTGCACCCTACTTGCACCCTACTTGCGCCCTACTTACGCCCTAGTTGCACCCTATTTGCGCCCTATTTACATCCTAATTGTACCCTAATTATACCCTACTTGTGCCCTAGGTGTGTCCTAGTTGCGCCCTAGTTGCTCACTACTTGCACCTACTCGCTCCCTAGTTGCACCCTAGTTGATCCTTAGTTACGCCCTAGTTGCGCCCTAGTTGTGCCTTGCACCCTACTTCCGTCCTATTTGCGTCCTAGTTGCATCCTACTTGCGTCCTACTTGAACCCTACTTGTGTCCTTCTTACGCCCTAGTTGCGTCCTACTTGTACCCTAGTTGCGCCCTAGTTACCCCCTAGTTACGCCCTAGTTGCGCATCAGTTGGCCACTAGCTACGCCCTAGTTGCACCCTTGTTGTGCCCTAGATGTGCCCTTCTTGCGCCCTACTTGCGCCCTATTTGCGCCCCAGTTGCCTCATAATTGCACCCTAATTGCACACTAGTTGCACCCTAGTTGCGCCTGAGTCGGGCACTAGCTACACCGAAACTGCTCCCTAGTTGCGCCCTAGTTGCGCCCTTGTTGCGCCCTAGTTACATCTTAGTTGCGCCCTACTTACCCACTACTTGTGCCCTAATTGCGCCCCAGTTGCGCCTTAGTTGCGCCCTACTTGTGCCCTACTTGCGCCCTGATTGCGTCCTAGTTACACCCTAGTTGCGCCCTAGATGCACCCTACTTCAACTCTACTTGCGCCCTACTTGCGCCATAATTGCACTCTAGTTGCGCCCTAGTTCATCCCTACTGTCATCCTACTTGCGCCCTGATTGCGGCCTAGGTATGTCCTAGTTGTGCCCTAGTTTTGCCCTCCTTGCGTCCAAGTTGTGCCCTACTTACACCCTACTTGCACCCTAGTTGCGCCCTAGTTGCTCCTCAGTTGGGTACTAGCTACACCTTAGTTATGTCCTAGTCCTGCCCTAGTTGCACCCTAGTTGTTCCCTACTTGCATCCTGGTTCTGTCCAAGTTGTACCCTAGTTGTGCTCTACTTGCACCCTACTTGCATCCTTATTGCGCCCTAGTTGCATCCTAGTTACACCCTACTTATTTCCTACTTGCGCCCTACTTGTGCCCTGATTGTGCATTATTTGGGCCTTAGTTGCACCCTAGTTACACCCTACTCGTGCCCTACTTGCGTCCTGCTTGCGCTCTAGTCGCACCCTACTTGTGCCCTAGTTACACCCTACTTTCGCCCTTCTTGCGCCCTAGTTGCACCCTTGTTGCGCCCTATTTGCACCCTTGTTGCGCACTACTTGTGCCATACTTGCACCCTAGTTGCCCTCTGGACGTGTCCTAGTTGTACCCTAGTTGCGCCCTACTTGAGTCCTAGGTGTGCCCTACTTGCGCCCTACTTGCACACTACTTGCACCCTAGATGCACTCTAGTTATGCCCTAGTTGCGTCATAGTTGCATCCTACTTGCACCCTAGTTGCGCCGAACTGCACCCTAGTTACGTCCTCTTTGCGCCTAAGTTGGGCTCTAGTTACGCCCTAGTTGCGTCCCAGTTGCATCCTAGTTGCACCCTACTTGCGTCCTACTTGCACCCTAGTTATGCCCTACTTGCGTCCTTGTTGCGTCCGACTTGCATCCAAGTTGTACCCTAGTTGCGCATCAGTTGGGCTCTAGCTACGTCCCTGTTACGTCCTAGTTGCGCCCTAGTTGCACCCTAGTTGAGCCCTATTTGCGCCCTACTTGCGTCCTAGTTGTGCAATAGTTGCGTCCTTGTTGTCCCCTACTTGCACCCTACTTGCGACCTACTTGGGCCCGAGTTGTGAGCTCGTTCCGCCCTACTTATGCCCTACTTGTGCCCTACTTGCATCCTACTTGCGTCCTAGTTGCGCCCTAGTTACGTCCTACTTACACACTACTTGTGCCCTACTTGCATCCTAGTTGGGCCCTAGTTGTGCGCTACTTGCGTCCTACTTGTGCCCTGGTTGTGGCCTTCTTGCGTCCTAGTTGCACCCTAGTTGCGCCCTAGTTGCACCCTATGTGCGCCCTAGTCACGCCCTAGTTGCGCCCCACTTGCGCCCTAGGTGCCCCCTTCTTGTGTCCTAGTTGCGCCCTACTTGCTCCCTAGTTGCGCCCTAGTTGCGCCTCAGTTGGGCACTAGCTATGCCCTAGTTACATCCTAGTTGTGCCCTAGTTACACCCTAGTTGTAGCCTATTTATGCACTACTTGCACCCTAAATGCATCCTAGATACTCCCTAGTTGCACACTATTTGTGCCCTACTTGCACCCTACTTGCGCCCTAGTTGCGGCCCACTTGCGCCCTACTTGCGTGCTAATTGCATCCTACTTGTGTCGTAGTTGTGCCCTACTTTTTCCCTAGTTATACCTCAATTTGGCACAAGCTACGCCCTACTTGCGCCCTACTTGCACCCTACTTACATCCTACTTGCACCCTAGTTGCGCCCTAGTTGCACCCTAGTTACCCTCTACTCAGCCTACTTGTGTCCTAGTTGTGCCCTCGTTGCACCCTAGTTGCGCCCTAGTAGCGCCCTACTTGCACTCTACTTGTGTCCTAGTTGCGCCCTAGTTACGCCCTAGTTGCACAATAGTTACGCCCTACTTTCTTCCTAGTTGTGCCGTACTTGTGCCCTAGTTGCACCCTAGTTGCACCTCAGTTGGACACTAGCTGTGCCCTAGCTGCGCCCTAGTTTCATCATAACTGTACCCTACTTGCGCCTTGGTTGCGACCTAGTTGCACCCCAGTTGCACCCGACTCGTGTCCTAGTTGCGCCCTAGTTATGCCTCAGTTGGGCGCTAGCTACGCCCTTGTTGTACCCTAGTTGTGCCCTAGTTGCGCCCTAATTACATCCTACTTGTGCCATACTTGTACCCTACTTGTCCCCTAGTTGCTCCCTAGTTATGCCAAAGTTGCGTCCTAGTTGCGCCTCTCTTGGGTGCTAGCTATGCCCTAGTTGCGCCCTAGTTGTGCCCTACTTGTGCCCAACTTGTGCCCAAGTTGCACCCTAGTTGTGCCCTAGTTGTAGCCTAGTTGTGCCTTGCGCCCTACTCGCGTCCTTGTTGCACCCTAGTTACGCCCTAGTTGTTCCCTACTTGCATCTTGCTTTCACCCTAATTGCACCCTTGTTGCGTCCAAGTTGCACCCTAGTTGCGCCCTACTTGCATCCAACTTGCGCCCTAGTTGCACCCTGCTTGCACCCTGGTTTAACCCTAGTTGTGTCCTATTTGCGCCGTACTTGTACCCTACTTGCGTCCTAGTTGTGTCCTATTTGTGCCCTTCTTGCTCCCTCCTTGCGTCCTACTTGCGCCCAACTTGTACCCTCGTTGCACTGTAATTATGCCCTAGTTACGCCTAGTTACGCCCTAGTTGCATCCTAGTTGCGTCCTAGTTGCACCTCGGTTGGACACGAGGTATGCCCTAGTTATGCCCTAGTTGCGCCCTAGTTATTACCTACCTGCGCCCTACTTACGTCCTACTTGTACCCTAGTTGCGCCCTAGTTGCACCTTACTAACGCCTTACTTATGCCCTAGTTACGCCCTAGTTTTGCGTCCATTGGGTAGTAGCTTTGCCCTTCTTACACCCTAGATGCGCCCTAGTTGTACGTCCGTTGGAAAATAGCTACGCCCTTGTTGCAGCCTAGTTGCGCCCTTGTTGCACTCTACTTGCGCCTAAACCCTAAACCCTAGTTGTGCCCTAGTTCTGCCCTAGTTACGCCCTATTTGCGCCCTAGTTTCATCTCAGTTGCATACTTGCTATGCCCTAGTTGTGCCCTAGTTGCACCCTGATTACACCCTTGTTGCGTCCTAGTTCCGTCCTAGTTGTACCCTACTTTTTCCCTACTTGGGCCCTAATTCCCCCCTAGTTACACCGTAGTTGCACCCTACTTGTGTCCTACTTACGTCCTAGTTGCGCCCTAGTTGCACCCTATTTGCATCCTACTTGTGCCATACTTGCATGCTACTTGCACCCTAGGTGTGCCCTAGTTGTGCCTTACTTGCGCCCTACTTACGCCTTCTTGCTCCCTAGTTGTACCCTAGTTGTGCCCTAGTTGTGCCCTAGTTGTGCCCTAGTTTCACCCTACTTGCGTCCTACTTTCACCCTACTTGCGTCCTTGTGCCCTAGTTGCACCCAACTTGCACCCTAGTTGTACCCTAGTTATGCACTAGTTATGCTCTTATTGCTCTTCGTTCGGAACTAGCTACACCTTAGTTGTGCCCTTGTCACACCCTAGATATGCCTTATTTGAACCCTACTTGCGCCCTACTTGCACCCTAGTTGCGCCATAGTTGCACCCTCATTGCGCACTAGTTGCACGCTAGTTGCACCCCAGTTGGGCTCTAGCTACACCCTAGTTGCACCCTAGTTGTACCCTTGTACCCTAGTTGTGCCCTAGTTATGTCCTACTTACACCCTACTTGCGCCCTAGTTGCGCCCTAGTTACGCCCTCGTTGCGCCCTACTTGCTCCCTAGTTGTGCCCTACTTGCATCCTAGTTACACCCTAGTTATGCCCTAGGCACGTCCTACTTGCATCCTACTTGCGTCCTGCTTACATCCTACTTGGACCATAGTGGTGCTCTAGTTGCGCCCTAGTTGCACCCACTTATGCTCTACTATCTCCCTAGTTATGTCCTAGATATGTCCTAGTTATCCCTAGTTATGCCCTACTTGCGTCCAAGTTGCGCCCTACTTGCACCCTACTTGCGTCCTAGTTGTGCCCTAGTTGCGTCCTAGTTGCACATCAGTTGGATAGTAGTTACGCCCTTGTTGCACCCTAGTTGCGCCTTAGTTGCACATTTGTTGGGCAGTAGCTATGCCCTTGATGCACCCTAGTTGTGCCTTAGTTGCGCCATACTTGTACCCTACTTGCGCCCTACTTGAGTCCTACTTGTGCCATAGTTGCCCACGTGTTGCATCCTAGTTGCACCCTTGTTGCGCCCTAGTTGCGGCATAGTTGCACCCTACTTACGCCCTACTTGCGCCATAGTTGTGCTCTAGTTGTGCCCTAGTTGCACCCTACTTTCGCCCTAGTTGTGCCCTAGTTGCACCCTACATACGTTCAAGTTGTGCCCTACATACACCCTAGTTGCGCCATAGTTGTGCCTCAGTTGGACAATAGCTACGTCCTAGTTATGTCCTTGTTACATCCTACTTGTTTCCTAGTTGCACCCTAGTTGCGCCCTAGTTGTGCCCTTCTTGCGTCCTACTTGCGCCCTAGTTGCACCCTACTTGTGCCCTACTTGTGCCTAACTTGCACCTTGGTTGCGCCCTACTTGTACCCTAGTTGTACCCTAGTTGCGCCCTAGTTGCGCCCTAGTTGCACCCTATTTGCACCCTAGTTACGCCCTAGATGCGTCCTATTTTCACACTACTTGCATCCTACTTGCGCCCTATTTGCACCCTACTTTCATCCTACTTGCACCCTAGTTGCACCCTACTTGCGCCCTACTTGCGCCCTACTTGTCCCCTAGTTGCGTCCTAGTTGCGCCCTAGTTACACCCTAGTTGCGCCCTACTTGCGCCCTACTTGCACCCTAGTTGCGTCCTAAGTGTGCCCTTTGCACCCTAGTTGTGCCCTAATTGTACCCTAGTTGCGCTCTACTTGCGCCCTAGTTGCGCCCTAGTTACACCCTAGTTGCGCCCTACTTGCGCCCTACTTGCACCCTAGTTGCGTCCTAAGTGTGCCCTTTGCACCCTAGTTGTGCCCTAATTGTACCCTAGTTGCGCTCTACTTGCGCCCTAGTTTCGCCCTAGTTGCGCCTCAGTTGGGAATTAGGTACACCCTAGTTACGTCCTTGTTCCACCCTACTTACACCCTAGTTGTACCCTACTTGCGCACTAGTTGTGCCCTAAATGCATCCTAGTTATGCCCTAGTTGTGTCCCACTTGCTCCCTACTTGTGCCATACTTGCACCCTATTTGCACCTTAGTTGCACCCTACTTGTGCCCTTCTTACGCCCTACTCATTCCCTACTTGCGTCCTAGTTGGTCCCTAGTTGCGCCCTACTTTTGCCCTAATTATGTCCTACTTGTACCCTAGTTGCGCCCTAGTTGTGCCGAAGTTGCACCCTAGTTGCACCCTACTTGTGTCCTACTTGCGCCCTAGTTACGCCCTTCTTGTGCCCTAGTTGTACCATCCTTGTGCCCTTGTTTTTCCCTATTTGTGCCCTAGTTGCGCATCAGTTCCACCCTAAATACGCCCTACTTTCGCCCTGGTTGCGCCCTACATACACCCAATACGCCGTAGTTGCGTCCTAGTTGTACCCCTTTTGGACACTAGACACGCCCTAGCTGCTTCCTAGTTGTGCCCAAGTTGCACCCTAGTTGTGTCCTAGGTGGAGGTATGGTTAATCGCTCTTCTTTTATACATTGCATGATCTATGTATTACATACATATATACAGAAGCTTCTATGAGGTATCCTTACAGTTCAAAGATACGTGTTCACCAAACAATGTGTGTTATGGGAATACATTTTCAGCGTTTATAAAATAAGCGTTTTCTTTATTGTGACATTTGAATTCCAATGTACCCAATATTCTTTACCTACCTGTTTGGAGGGGGGCGGGCAACACCGGAGCCGGAGATCCCCCTCCTCTCCAAAAGGGAAAAGTGTATTAGTGGAGTGTATATGATATGTGTATCTCACGGAAATGTGAAAAATACACTAAGTGTATCATACACTTAGTGTATTTTCCACATGTCTGTGAGATACACAGATCACACACCTCCCCAATACACTTTACCTGTTTGGGGGAGGGAGGGGCAACATGGGAGCCGGATATCCCCCCTCCAAAAGGGCAAAGTGTATTAGGGAAGTGTATATGATCTGTGTACCTCATGGACATGTGAAAAATACACAAAGTGTATTATACACTTAGTGTATTTTCCACGTGTCCATGAGATACACATATCATAGACACTCCTCCAATACACTTTGCCTGTTTGGAGGGGGGGGTCAACATGGGAACTGGATATCCCCCCCCCTCAAAAGGGCAGAGTGTATTAGGGGAGTGTATATGATCTGTGTATCTCACAGACATGTAAAAAATACACTAAGTGTATTATACACTTAATGTATTTTTCACATGTCCGTGAGATACACATATCATATACACTCCCCCAATATACTTTACCTGTTTGGAGGGGGGGGGGGCAACATGGGAGCGGGAGATCCTCCCCCCCTCCCCGAAAAGGGAAAAGTGTATTAGGGGAGTGTATATGATCTGTGTATCTCACGGACATGTGAAAAATACACCATGTGTATTATACATAGTGTATTTTCCACGTGTCCATGAGATACACAGATCATATATACTCCTCCAATGCACTTTACCTGTTTGGAGGGGGGGGCAACATGGGAGCTGGATATCCCCCCCTCAAAGGGGCAGAGTGTATTAGGGGAGTGTATATGATCAGTGTATCTCACGGACATGTGAAAAATACACTGAGTGTATTGTACACTTAGTGTATTTTTCACATGTCCGTGAGGTACATAGATCATATACACTCCCTCAATACGCTTACCTGTTTGGAGGGGGGGGGAACATGGGAGCTGGATATCCCCCCCCTCCTCAAAAGGGCAGAGTGTATTAGGGGAGTGTATATGATCTGTATATCTCACGAACATGTGATAAATACACCAAGTGTATTGTACACTTAGTGTATTTTCCACACGTCCATGAGATACACAAATCATAGACACTCCTCCAATACACTTTGCCTGTTTGGGGGGGGGGGGCAACATGGGAGCTGGATATCCCCCCCCCCCCTCACAGGGGCAGAGTGTATTAGGGGAGTGTATATGATCTGTGTATCTCACGGAAATGTGAAAAATACACTAAGTGTATTATACACTTAGTGTATTTTTTACATGTCCGTGAGATACACAGATCATATACACTCCCCAAATACACTTTACCTGTTTGGAGGGGGGTGCAACATGGGAGCGGGAGATCCTCCCCCCCCCTAAAAAGGGAAAAGTGTATTAGGGGAGTGTATATGATCTGTGTATCTCACGGACATGTGAAAAATACACCAATGGTATTATACACTTGGTGTATTTTCCACATGTCCACAAGATACATAGATCATAGACACTCATCCAATACACTTTGCCTGTTTTGGAGGGGGGAGGGGCAACATGGGAGCTGGATATCCACCCCCCCTAAAAAAGGGCAGAGTGTATTAGGGGAGTTTAAATGATCTGTGTATTTCACGGACATGTAAAAAATACACTAAGTGTATTGTACACTTTGTGTATTTTCTACATGTCCATACGATACACAGATCATAGACACTCCTTTTAAGTACAAATGTATGTCTGTGTAACCGAACTGTAAATTGAGTCATGGAAAAAGAAAGCATGGTACTTGTTGAGTGTTTAAAACTTAATTACAAGCCTTCTAAGAATGTTCGCATGTTAAGTCATACAAGTACATTCTTAGATGTGTGAACATACGTAGTAAGGTAAATTGTGATATAACTTCCACAAAGGTACCATAAAATTTCCAGAGGCATACATGTGACATGTACACTGTATGAAGAGTGTAGTTTTTTTGAGGCGATAAACCATAAATGCCTAGGTGTGCTCACCATGCACCCTAGTTGCGCCCTAGTTGGAACCTTGTTGCACCCTACCTGCGCCCTAGTTGCTTCGTACTTGCGCCCTAGTTGCACCCAAATTGCACCTCAGTCGGGCACTATCTACGTCCTAGTTGCACTCTAGTTCTGCCCAAGTTTTGCTCTATTTGCTCCCTAATTACGCCCTACTTGCATTCTAGTTGCGCTCTAGTTGCGCCCCACTTGCACCTAGTTGTGTCATTGTTGCGCCTCAGTTGGCCACTGGCTAAGACCTAGCTGCGCCCTACTTGCGCCCTACTTGCACCCTAGTTGCGCCCTAGATACGCCCTACTTGCGTCCTAATCGCGCCCTACTTGCACCCTAGTTGCACCCTAGTTACACCCTAGTTGTGGCTTACTTACGCCCTACTTGCACCCTAGTTGTGACTTACGTACACCCTACTTGCACCCTAGTTGCACCCTAGTTGTGCCCTACTTGCGCCCTAGTTATGCCCCAGTTTCGCCCTGTTTTCACCCTAGTTGCATCCTAGTTGCTCCCTAGTTGTGCCCTACTTGGGCCCTTGTTGCGCTCTACTTGCACCCTAGTTACGCACTAGTTGTGCCTCAGTTGGGCACTAGCTACGCCCTAGTTACGCCCTCGTTGTGTCCTGTTACGCCCTAATTTTGCCCTACTTGCGCCCTTCTTGTGCCCTTGTTGCACCCTACTTGCGTCCTAGTTATGCCCCACTTACGCCCTAGTTGCGCCCTAGTTGATCCTTAGTTGGACACTAGCTACGCCCTAGTTGCGCTCTAGTTACACCCTAGTTGCACCCTAGTTACGCCTTAGTTGCGCCTTAGTTGTACCCTAGTTGCACCCCATTTGCGCCCTAGTTGCGCCCTTCTTTTGCCTTACCTACGTCCTACTTGCACCCTACTTGCACCCTACTAGTGCCCTAGTTGTGGCCTCGTTGCTTCCTAGTTGCACTCTACTTGCACCCTACTTGCACCGTACTTGTGCCCTAGTTGCGCACTAGTTTTGTCTTACTTGCGCACTACTTGCCCCCTAATTGTGCCCTAGTTGCACCCTAGTTGTGCCAAAGTTGCCCACTTCTTGCGCCCTACTTGAGTCCTCGTTGCGCCCTAGTTACATCCTAGTTGCGCCCGTATTTTGCCCTACTTGCGCCCTAGTTGTGCCCTACTTCCATCCTAGTTGCGTCCTAATTGTGCCACAGTTGGGCACTAGCTATACCGTAGTTGCGTCCAAGTTGCATCCTAGTTGCGCCCTAATTGCGCCTTACTTGTACCCTACTATGCCCTAGTTGTGCCCTACTTGCGCCCTAGTTGCGCCCGACTTGTGCCTGAGTTGCGCCCTTGTTGCACCTCAGTTAGGCACTAGCTACGCCCTAGTTATACCCTAGTTGTGCCCTAGCTGTACCCTGGTTGCACCCTACTTGCACGTTAGTTGCGCCCTAGTTGCGCAATAGTTGCGCCCAAGTTGTGTCCTACTTGCGCCCTACTTCTGCCGCAGATGCACCCTAGTTACGTCCTAGTTGTGCCTTACTTGCTCCCTACTTGCACCCTAATTGTGCCCTAGTTACACCCTAGTTGCTCCCTAGTTGTGCCTCAATGGCACCCTACATGCGCCCTAGCTGACCCCTATTTGTGCCCTAGTTACATCCTAGTTACACCCTACTTGCGTCCTAGATGTGTCCTATCCGCGCCCTAGTTGCGCCCTAGTTACGCCTCTGTTGGGTACTAGCAACGCCCTAGTTGCGCCTTACTTGCTCCCTAGTTGCACCCTAGTTGTGCCCCACTTGCGCCCTACATGTTCGCTAGTTGCGCCCTACTTGCATCCTAGTTGTGCCCTACTTGCGCCCTAGTAGCGCCTCAGTTGGACACTAGCTACTTCCTAGTTGCACCCTACTTGCACCCTACTTGCTTCCTACTTGCACCCTATTTGCGTCCTAGTTGTTCCCTAGTTGTCCCCTTCTTGCGCCCTACTTGTGCCCTACTTGTGCCCTAGTTGTGCCCTAGTTGCACCCTACTTGCATCATAGTTTTGCCCTAGCTACACCCTAGTTGCACCTTAGTTGCGTCCTACTTGCATCCTAGTTGCGTCCTACTTGTGCCCTAGTTGCACCCATGTTGCGCCTCACTTGGCACTAGCTGTGCCCTAGTTGTACCCTAGTTGTACCCTAGTTGCGCCCTAGTTGCGCCCTTGTGTCCTAGTTGCGCCCTAACTGTGTCCTACTTGCATCCTAGTTTCATCCTACTTGCACCCTACTTGCACCCCCCATTGCACCCTGGTTACGCCCTTGTTGCGTCTCAGTTGGACACTAACTACGTCCTAGTCATGCCCTACTTTTGCCCTAGTTGCGCCCTAATTGCGCCCTAGTTGCACCCTACTTGCGCCCTACTTTTTCCCTAGTTGTATTCTAGTTGTGCCCTAGTTACATCCTACTTGCGCCCTACTTACGTCCTACTTGCACCCGAGTTGCGCCCTAGTTACGCCCTAGTTGTGCCCTTCTTACATCTTACTTGCACCCTACTTGCACCCTAGTTATGCCCTACTTATGTCCTAGTTGCGTCCTAGTTGCACCCTTCTTGCGCCCTAGGTGCTTCCTACTTGCGTCCTAGTTGTGCCCTAGTTATGCCTCAGGTGGGCACTAGCAACACCCTAGATGCACCCTAGTAGCGCCCGTTTTGTGCCTTAGTTGCACCGTACTTGCGCCCTACTTGCGTGCTAGTTGCGCCCTATTTGCGTCCTCGTCACGCCATACCTGCACCCTAGTTGCACCCTAGTTGCATCTCAGTTTGGCACTAGCTACGCCCTAGTTGCGCCCTACTTGTGCCCTACTTGCACCGTACTTGCACCCTGGTAACATCCTAGTTGGGCCTTATTTGCGCTCTACTTGTGCCCGAATTACGCCCTTTCTAGGACCTTCTTGTGCCCTACTTGCGCCCCACTTGGACCCTAGCTGTGTCCTAGTTGCGTCCTAGTTTTTCCCTACTTGTCCCATACTTTCGCCCTACTTGCTCCTTAGTTTAGGGTTTAGTTGCGCCCTAGCTACACCCTACTTGGACCCCATTTGCACCCTAGTTGCATCCTAGTTGTGCCCTATTTGTGCCCTACATGCGCCCTTGTTGCGCCCTACTTGCGCTCTAGTTGTACTTTCGCCCTAGTTATGCCATTGTTACATCCTAGTTGCTCCCTAGTTGAACCCTAGTTGCACCCTTATTGTGTCCTACTTGCATCCTACTTGCGTGGTAGTTGTCCCCTACTTGTACCCTAGTTACGCCCTAGTTGCGCCGTAGGTGTGCCCTACTTGCACCCTAGTTGCGCCCTAGTTGCGCTCTAGTTGCACCCTATGTGGACCATAGTTGCACCCTACTGGCACCCTAGTTACGTCTTGTTGCGCCTCAGTTAGGTACTAGCTACGTCCTACTTGCGTCCTAGTTACGTCCTAGATGCACCCTAGTTACGCCCTACTTGTGCCCTACTTGCGCCCTACTTGTGCCCTAGTTATGCCCGGCTTACGTGCTTGTTTTGACCTAGTTGCGCCTCAGTTCGACACTAGCTACGCCCTACTTGCATCCTCGTTACGCCCTAGTTACCCCCTAGTTGCACCCTACTTGCGCCCTAGTTGCACTCTAGTTACACCCTAATTGTACCCTAGTTGCACCCTACTTGCACCCTACTTGCGTCCTACTTGAATCCTAGTTGCGCCCTAGTTGCGCCTCACTTGGGAACTAGCTAAACCCTAGTTACGCCCTGGTTGCAACCTAGTTCCTTCCTAGTTTTATCCTACTTGCGCCTTACTTGTGCCCTAGTTGCGCCCTACTTGTGCCCTAGTAGTACACGACTTGCACCCTAGTTTCTCCTACGTTGGACACTAACTACGCCCTACTTACACCCTAGTCATCCTAGTTGTGCCATAATTGTACCGTACTTGTGCCCTAGTTGCGCCCTACTTGCGTCCTACTTGCGTCCTAGTTGCGCCATAGTTGCGCCGTAGTTGCGCCGTAGTTGCGCCCTACTTGCATCCTAGTTGCGCCCTAGTTGCACCCTAGTTGCGCCCTGGTTGCGCCCTAGTTGTGGTCTACTTGCGCCCTACTTGCGCCCTAGTTGCGCCCTAGTTGTGCCCTAGTTGTGCCCTAATGTGTCCTACTTGCGCCCAAGTTGAGTCCTAGTTGTACCCTTGTTGGACCCTAGTTGCGCCATTCGTACCTTCGTTGCGCCCTAGTTGCGCCCTAGTTACACCCTAGCTGCGCCTCGGTTGGACACCAGCTACGCCATAGTCGTACCCTAGTTGCGTCCTGGTTGCGCCCTAGTTGTGCCCTTCTTCCACCCTAGTTACACACTACTTGCGCCCTAGTTGAATCCTACTTGTACCCTACTTCCGCCCTATTTGCGCCCTACTTACGCCCTAATTGCGCCCTATTTGCGCCCTAGTTGCGCTCTAGTTGTGTCCTAGTTGCATCCTGGTTACGCCTCAGTTGGGCAGTAACGACACCCTAGTTGCGCCCTAGTTGCACCCTAGATGTGCCCTAGTTGCGTCCTAGTTGCGCCCTAGTTGCGTCCTAGTTGTGTCCTAGTTGCGCCCTAGTTGCGCCCTAGTTGCACCCTGGTTGTGCCTCAGATGGGCACCACCTACGCCCTCGTTGTACCTTGGTTTTGTCCTAGTTGCGCCCTACTTGTGTCCTATTTACGTCCTACTTGTGCCCTAGTTGTGCCCTATTTACGCCCTAGTTGCGCCCTAGTTGCACCTCAATGGGACACTGGCTACGTCCGAGTTGCACCCGAGTTGCGCCCTAGTTGCACCTTAATTCCGCCCTACATGTGCCCTACTTGCGTCCTAGTTGCGTCCTAGTTGCGCCCTAGTTTCACCTTCTTTGCATCCTAGTTCCGCCCTAGTTGCGCCTCAATTGGACACTAGCTACGCCCTAGGTGGGCCTTAGTTGTGCCCTTGTTGCAAGCTAGTTGTGTCCTACTTGCGCCCTAGTTGCGTCCTACTTGCACCCTAGTCGCACCCTACTTGCCTCCCAGTTGGACACTAGCTATGCCCTAGTTGCGTCCTAGTTGCGTCCTAGTTACACCCTAGTTGCGTCCTACTTGCGCCCTAGTTGCGCCCTAGTTGCATCCTAGTTGCGACCTAGTTGCACCTTTCTTGCGCCCTACTTGCACCCTAGTTGCGCCCTAGTTGCGCCCTAGTTGCACCCTAGTTGTGCCCTAGTTGTGCCCTACTTGCGGCCTACTTGCACCCTACTTGCGTCCTAGTTGCGTCCTAGTTGCACCCTAGTTGCGCCATTTACACCCTTATTGCGCCCTAGTTGTGCCCTAATTGTACACTAGTTGTGCCTCTGTTGGACACCAGCTACATCATAGTTATACCCTAGTTGCGTCCTAGTTGCGCCCTAGTTGCACCCTACTTGCACACTACTTGCGTCCTAGTTGCGCCCTAGTTGATTCCTACTTGTTCCCTACTTGTACCCTACTTGCGCCCTACTTGCATCCTACTTGCGCTCTAGGTGTTTCCTAGTTGCATCCTAGTTGCGCCTTAGTTGGATAGTAGCTACGTCCTAGTTGCGCCCTAGTTGTGCACTAGTTGCACCCTAGTTACGCCCTAGTTGCGTCCTAGTTCCGCCCTAGATGCACCCTAGTTGCGCCCTAGTTGTGCCCTAGTTGTGCCCTAGTTGCGCCCTATTTGCGTCCTATTTGCATCGTATTTGCACGTCAGTTGGACACCAGCTACGTCCTAGTTGCACCCTAGTTGCGTCCTAGTTCCACCTTACTTGTGCCCTATTTGCGCCCTACGTGTGCCTTAGTTGTGCCCTATTTATGCCCTAGTTGCGCCCTAGTTACACCTCAGTTGGGCTCTGGCTACGTCCGAGTTGCACCCTAGTTGCACCCTAGTTACACCTTAATTCTGCCCTACTTGTGCTCTACTTGCGTCCTAGTTGCCCCTACCTGCGTCCTAGTTGCACTCTATTTGCACCCTTGTTGCGCCCTAGTTGCGCCTCAGTTGGGCACTAGCTACGCCCTAGGTGGGCCCTAGTTGCACCCTAGTTGTAAGCTAGTTGCGACCTACTTACGCCCTACTTGTACACTTGTTGTGCCCTACTTTTGCCCTAGTCGCGCCCTAGTTACGCCCTACGTGCGTCTAAGTTGGACACTAGCTATGCCCTAGTTGCGCCCTAGTTGCACCCTAGTTGCACCCCAGTTCCGCTCTAGTTGCACCCTAGATGCATTCTAGTCGCACCTTAGTTGCACTCTAGTTGCGCCCTACTTGCGCCCTCATTGCGCACTAGTTATGCCCTACTTGTATCCTACTTGCGCCCTAGTTATGCCCTAGTTGCGCAATACTTGCGCCATACTTGCACCCTACTTGTGCTCTAGTTGTGCCCTAGTTGCGCCCTAGTTGAACCCTTGTTACACCCTACTTGCACCCTGCTTGCGCGCTAGTTGCACCCTAGTTGCAGCCTAGTTACGCCCTACTTGCACCCTCCTTGCACCATACGTGCGCCCTAGTGTGCCCTTGTTACACCCTAGTTGCGCCCTAACTACAACCTACTTGTGTCCTTGTTGCGTCTTACTTGCACCCTACTTACACCCCAGTTGCGTACTAGTTGCAATCTAGTTATACCCTACTTGTGTCCTACTTGCACCCTACTTGTGCCCTAGCTACGCCCTAGTTGTGCCCATCTTGCAACCTACTTGCGCCGTACTTACGCCCTATGTGTGCCCTACTTGTACCCTAGTTTTGCCTTACTTCCGCCCTAGTTGCGCCCTAATTGCGGCCTAGTCGTGCCCTAGTTGCGCTTACTTGGGCACTAGCTATGCCGTAGTTGCGCCCTAGTTGCGCCCTTGTTGCACCTTACTTGTGTCCTACTTGCACCCTACTTGTGCCCTGGTTGCGCCCTAGTTGTAGCCTAGTTGCACCCTAGTTACGTCCTAGTTGCGCCCTAGTTGCACCTCATTTGGGCATTAGTTACGCCCTAGTTGTGCCCTACTTGCGTCCTACTTTGTCCTACTCGCGCCCTCATTGCGCCCAACTTATGCCCAAGTTGCACCTCCATTTGACACTAGCTATACCCTAGTTGCGCCCTAGTTGTGCCTTAGTTGTACCCTAGTTATACCTAAGTTGCACCCTACTTGCGCCCTAGTTGGGCCCTAGTTATGCCCTGGTTCTGCCCTACTTGTGCACTACTTGCTCCCTACTTGTACCATAGTGGCGCCCTAGTTCTGTCCTAGTTACGCCTTGGTTGTGTCCTACCCGCACTCTATTTGTGCCCTAGTTGCGCCCTCGTTACACCCTATTTGCGCCCTACGTACCCCCTACTTGCACCTTCGTTGCGCCTTCGTTGCGCCCTAGTTGCGCCCTAGTCACGCCCTAGTTGTTCCCTACGTGTGCCCTACTTAAGCCCTTATTGCACCCTTCTTGCACCCTTATTGCGTCCTAGTTGCGCCCTAGTTGCACCCTTGTTGTACCTCAGTTGGACACTAGCTACACCCTAGTTGCATCCAATTTTCGCCCTACTTGTGCCCTACTTGCGTCCTACTTGCGCCCTACTTGTGCCCTACTTGCGCTCTACTTGCGCCCCACTTGTGCCCTAGTTGCCCCTTAGTTGCACCCTAGTTGCGCCTCAGTAGGGCACTAACGATGCCCTAGTTGCGCCTTACTTGCGCCCTAGTTATGTCCTAGTTGCGCCCTAACTACGCCCTACTTACGCCCTACTTACACCCTACTTGCACACTAGCTGCACCCTAGTTGGGCCCTAGTTTTGTCCCACTTGCGCCCTTCTTGCGCCCTAGTTGCGCCCATGTTGTGCCCTAGTTGCGCCCTAGTTGTGCCCTACTTGCACCCTACTTTCGCCCTAGTTGCATCCTTGTTGGGCCCTAGTTGTATCCTAGTTGCGCTGTAATTGCGTCCTAACTGTGCCCTAGTTACGCTTTGGTTGTACCCTAGTTGCGCCCTAGTTGCGCCCTAGTTGTGTCCTAGTTGCGCCCTAGTTGCGTTCTAGTTGCGTCAGAGTTGGACACTAGCTACGCCCCAGTTGTGCCCTAGCTGCACCCTATTTGCATCCTCGTTGTACCCTACTTGTACCCTACTTTCACCCTAGTTGTGCCTTACTTGCTCCATAGTTGCGCCCTACTTGCGCCCTAGTTGTGCCCTAGTTGTGCCTCAGTTGGACACGAGCCATGCCGTAGTTGTGCCCTAGTTACGCCCTAGTTACGCCCTATTTACGCCCTACTTGCGCCCTAGTTGCGCCTGTTGGCTCTAGTGGGTGTAGAGGCACCCTCAAGGATGCCTAGCTCTTGCTGATGCACGCTACCAAGGTTTTGGGGCAGCCAAGGGACACCAATGGTGAAGAGTGTGGAGCACAAGGATCACGGATGTGAGTGGGCAGAACACGTCGCATTCAGTAGATCTGAATCGAAACACGATTTTGTTACTTAGCATAGTGAGATTACATCAGATCCTTATAGCCTGTGATCTAAGATTTCCAACGCATCCAAGCACGCCCAAAACGGAGCAGTAGAGCCCCTGCTACGGCCATCAAAGTAACCCTTGGTGGAGCCGCCCACCTGGTCTTGCACTCTAGGCAACGGGAGGCGCTTCGACGATGACCCGTCGAAGCGCCTTTCCTCGCCCAGAATTCAAGGAGAAGTTCACCCTGGTCAAGGAGAGTCTTCTGGTTGGTTCCTTTATGGCCCTGGTGCATTTGGGGGTCGTTGGAGACGAACTCGGATCACTGGTGGTGGATTATCCCGCCACCCATGGCGGATACCAGATTCCACCCCCCCAACACCCGTATTTCGGGCTAGGCTAACTTTCTGAATACTCACTCAAATCGAGCGATTCAAAGCTCGATCCTGCATGGAAAAATCCAAGGAATCCAAAATAAAGTCAGATCAGGTGTTCGACAACTCTTCAGTGGTCGAACCAGGGAGTACACTAAACGGCACTCATGGCAAGGGGCACACCATGTCAACAATCTCCCCCTTGCACCGCAGCCTTGATGCCCTGTCCTTGGAACCTGTAGCATTTTAAACTTGACAGCGCAGACCGAGCTCCATGCAGCTTGCATCGTGCCTGTCCTTGGGCTGTGCCTTGGTCATGGCATCGGCGAGCATGCACTTAGTGCCACAATGCACAATAGCCGCATCTCCCTTCGCCACCAAGTCCCGCGCGTAGTGATGACGGATCTCGATGTGCTTGGTCCTCCTGTGCAGCACCGGGTTCTGGGTCAGACTGATGGCACTCATGTTGTCAACATTGAGTACCGTCGGCTTCCTTTGCGGCACGCCGATCTCCTTTAGCAGCCGCCTCAGCCACACCGCCTCCTTTGCAGCTTCCGCGAGCGCGATGTACTCCGCTTCGGTGCTGGACAGCGCCACG
>SZWC01004150.1:141876-180240 GCA_023375785.1 Penium margaritaceum
ACGACACGAGGATGAGATCGTCCACGTAGAGTGCCACGATCTGGTGCAACCCCGGCTGCTTCCGCACAAACACGCTGTGATCCGCCTCGCAGCGCTTGAAGCCAAGCTCGGCCATGAAGCCGTCCATTTTCAGGTACCACATGAGTGGCGCTTGCTTCAGCCCGTAGAGCGCCTTGCAAAGCCGGCACACCTTCCCCGGCGGCGCGTCCACCCCCTCCGGCACCTCCATGTAGACCTCCTTGTCCAGGTCGCCGTTGAGGAACGCAGTTTTCACGTCCATTTGGTGGACTTCATAGTCGCGTACCGCCGCCACCGAGAGGATGGAACGAATGGAGGCGAACTTCGCCACCGGCGCGAAGGTTTTATCGTAGTGTTCACCCTTTCGCTGGGCGTACCCCTTCGCGACCAGCCGCGCCTTGTACCGCTCCACCTTCCCCTCCTTGGTGAGCTTCTTCTTGAAGATCCACTTGGAGCCGATGATTTTTGCGCCCTCCGGCCTGTCAATCAGCTGCCAAGTGCCATTCTCTTCATGGGAGGCGAGCTCGGATTTTATAGCTCCCTCCCACTCAGCCCCATCCTTCCGCTGCAACGCCTCCTTGACAGTCTCGAGCTCCTCTTGCGCAAAGAACGCTCGAGCGAGCCCAGTCCAGATGCCCTCTGCGGCATCGTACCTCTTTGCCGTCCTCCTTGCGCGTCCGCTTCTCCGGGGCTGCTGCTGTTGAGGCTGCTGCTGCTGCTGCTGTTGTTGCTGCTGCTGCTGCCCCCTCATGCTGCCGCTCACACCGCTGGCCTGCTCCCCCTCTCTTGGGGACCGTGGAGATGCGGGCTCACTCCCCGCCTCCTCGTTCAGCTCCACTGCTGCCGGCGCTTCAGACTCGTTGTCCGACACGGCTGAATGCAAATCAGCCGCTCCCACATCGCCCGGATGGTTCTCGCCGGCTGGAGCCGATGGGACGTCACCCTCTTTTGCGTCCTCCGGCGTCTCCCCCTCAAGGAGTGGCAGCCACTCCCCACGCTTGGAGAGACCCGCGTCCTTGTCCGTCCAACGGCTGGCCTCGTCGAACGTGACGTCGTGACTCTTCACGATCTGCTGCCTCCGTGGGTCGAAGAGCCGGTATGCCTTGCTCCCGCTCTCGTACCCGACGAAGATGCACCGGCGAGTTCGCCGGTCCAGCTTGCCCCGCCCCTCCCGTGCCTGCACAACAGCATGTGCAACACAACCAAATGTGCGGAGGTGTGCCACAGTTGGCTTCCTCCCACTCCACACTTCTTGTGGCGTCTTCCACACCTTGGACTCCGCGTCTTTTAGCGGCTTCGTCGGCGTCAGGTTCATGATGTACGCCGCTGTCCACGCCGCCTCGCCCCAGTACCGCTGCGCGAGGCAGGAGTCACTCAACATGGACCGGACCATGTTGAGGATGGTGCGGTTCGCCCTCTCGGCGACGCCATTCTGCTGCGGAGAGTGTGGCGTAGTTTTCTGCCACGCGATCCCCTTGCTCTTCATCCATGCCGAGCAACCCTTGTACTCGCCGCCGTTGTCACTCCGGAACGCCTTCACCTTCAACTCTGTTTGGCGCTCCACAGCCGCCACGAACTCCTGCATACACGACAAGACATCACTCTTCCTCTTGATGATTTAGAGGTAGAGCTTGCGGCTGTGGTCATCGATGAAGGTGACGAAGTAGCGTGCCCCACCAATGGAGGGCTCGAACGGTCCACACACATCGGTGTGCACTACCTCCAACTTTGCCGATGCACGCGTCCCCTTTCCTGCAAACGGCTGCCGTGTCACTTTGCCGACCACGCACGGCTCGCACACAGTGTCCTTGGCTGCGTCGAGGCTCTTGACCTCAAGTCCCCGCACCACTTCCTTCTTTGCCATGTCCCTCACCGTTGAGGGAGCGATGTGGCACAACCGGCGATGCCACAGGTCCAGGTCCCCTTCATCCTTCGTCGCGAGGTTGGCGGTATCGGTTCTCACCGCATCGGCAAGAACCTTGGTACGGAGAAGGTACAAGTCCTCCTCCCTCTTGCCACGTGCAATTACCTAGCCGTCTCCCTCCTTCCGGATGATAGCCTCTTTCTTGTTGAAGAGTACCTCGAGCCCCTTGTCGGTAAGGCGGCTCACTGACAGCAGGTTTGCCCCAAAGTTGGGCATGTGGAGCACGTTGTAGATGGTGCACGGAATGACTTTCCCGTTCACCACCGACTCAATGCGAACATTGCCTTCGCCCGCGGCCAACTCTGTTTTGCCGTTGGCCACTGTCATGCGCCGCTCGGTGGTGCCGTAGGTGACGAGTGCCACCCGGTTGCATTGTGTGGCGGCCTGATCCAGAGTCGATCACAGTGACTTCCGGATCTGTCAAGTTGGTAGACTCCCTGGCCATCATGGCTTGGGTGTCCTTCTTCCCGCCCTTTCTTGGCTGGTCCGACTTCTTGTTGGGGCAATCGCGTGCGTAGTGGCCCTGTTTGCCACAATTGTAGCACTCCCCCTTGTTGTCACCTTTCTTTGTGCCCTGCTTGGCACCCTTCCCCTTCTTGCCTCCCCCTCCACCTTGAGGACGGACGGCATAGGCGGAAGTCGACGTTGCCCCGCTCTCTCTCCCACCACGCCGCATCCATTCGTTGCGGACGTACTCAGCCACCTTCGGGTATTTCAGCTCATCGGCGGACCAGCCGCCTACGACAGTGATCATGGGACTCCAACTGTCCGGCAAGGCCAGGAGGAGGATCATGGCTTGCAGTTGAGGGTCGACCTTCCATCCGGTGGCTACGCACTCGGCAGTGAGGGACTCGATCTGCTGCATGATCTCCATGATGTCGTCGCCTTCGTTGGCTCGGAGGGTGACGAGCCTCTTGAAGACGAAGAGCTGGTTAGCAAGGTTGCCGGACTGATAGATGGTATAGAGCTTCTTCCAGACCTCCACGGCCTCCGTGCATCCTTGAATCAGTGCGCGCTGCGGAGGAGCTAGCGCTAACACCAACAAAGCAAGCGCCTTCTTGTTGCGCTTCTTGTACTTGTCCACTTCCTCCGGCGTCGCGGTGTCCGGAGGCGCGGTCTCTTCACCGTTGACCAGCTCAAGCAGGCCCTTGTCATCGAGGTAGAACTCAAACTTCCACCTCCACAAGGGGAAGCCATTTCCATTAAACTTGGAGACGGCGCCGATGCTCTCTTGCTCGGTCGTTGCCATGGCGCGCGGCGGTAGCGTGAATGTTGAGGAGCTAGGGTCCTTCTAGGCACGTGGGCCCATAATCCTTTGTTGGCTCTAGTGGGTGTGGAGGCACCCTCAAGGATTCCTAGCTCTTGCTGATGCACGCTACCAAGGTTTTGGGGTAGCCAAGGGACACCAATGGTGAAGAGTGTGGAGCACAAGGATCACGGATGTGAGTGGGCAGAACACATCGCATTCAGTATATCTGAATCAAAACACGATTTTGTTACTTAGCATAGTGAGATTACATCAGATCCTTATAGCCTGTGATCAAAGATTTCCAACGCATCCAAGCACGCCCAAAACGGAGCAGTAGAGCCCCTGCTACGGCCGTCGAAGTAACCCTTGGTGGAGCCGCCCACCTGGTCTTGCACTCTAGGCAGCGGGAGGCGCTTCGACGATGACCCGTCGAAGCGCCTTTCCTCGCCCAGAAGTCAAGGAGAAGTTCACCCTGGTCAAGTAGAGTCTTCTGGTTGATTCCTTTATGGCCCTGGTGCATTTGGGGGTCGTTGGAGATCACTGGTGGTGGATTATCCCGCCACCCATGGCGGATACCAGATTCCACCCCCCCAACACCCGTATTTCGGGCTAGGCTAACTTTCTGAATACTCACTCAAATCGAGCGATTCAAAGCTCAATCCTGCATGGAAAAATCCAAGGAATCCAAATCTAAAGTCAGATCAGGTGTTCGACGACTCTTCAGTGGTCGAACCAGGGAGTACACTAAACGGCACTCATGGCAAGGGGCACACCATGTCAACAGCGCCCTAGTTACATCCTAGTTGCGCTTTACATGCGCCATTCTTGCACCCTATTTACGTCCTAGTTGCACCCTAGTTACACCCTGGCTGCGCCCTAGTTACTTCCTACTTGCACCCTACTTGCGCCCTAGTTATGCCCTAGTTTCATCCTAGTTACGCTTTACTTGAGCCCTACTTGGGTCCTAGTTGCACCCCAGTTGCACCCTAGTTATGAACTACTTGCACCCTTCTTGTGCCCTAGTTGTTCCCTACTTGCACCCTAGTTGCGCCATATTTGCGCCTCAGTTGTTCACTAGCTACGCCCTAGTTGCGCCCTATTTGTGCCCTAATTGTACCCTAGTTGCACCCTACTTGCACCCTACTTGCGCCTTACTTGCACCCTACGTGCACCTTAGTTGCTTCCTACTGGTGCCCTACTTACAGCCTAGCTGCTCCCTACTTGAGCCCTAGTTGCGCTTCAGGTGGACACTAGCTACGCCCTAGTTGGACCCTACTTGCACCCTAGTTGAACCTTACTTGCGTCCTGGTTCCGCCCTAGTTGTGCCATAGTTTCATGCTTCTTACGCTATAGTTGAGCCCTGCTTTCGTCCTAGTTAGGCCCTGGTTATGACCTAGATGTGCCCTAGTTGTGCCTTTGTTGAGCACTAGGTGGGTCCCAGTTGCGCCCTAGTTGCACCCTAGTTGCATCCTACTTGCACCCTACTTACGCCCTAGTTGTGCCCTACTTGCGCCCTAGTTGCACGCTAGTTGCGCCCTAGTTAAGCCTCAGTTGGGCACTAGCTATGCCCTAGTTGCACCCTAGTTGCACCCAATTTGCACCCTAGTTGTGCCCTACTTGCGCCGTACTTGCGTCCTAGTTGCGCCCTGTTTGCGCCCTACTTGCGCCCTAGTAGCGCCCTAGTTACGTCTCAGTTGGACACAAGCTACGCCCTAGTTGCGCCCTGATTATGCCCTAGTTGTGCCATAGTTGCGCCCTAGTTGCGCAGTAGTTGTACCCTATTTGTGCCCTACTTGCACCCTATTACACCCTAGTTGCACCATAGTTGCATCCTACTAGCGACCTCCTTGCGTCCTAGTTGCATCCTAGTTGCATCCTTGTTGTACCCTAGTCACACCCTACTTGTATCCTACTAGCATTCTGGTTGCGCCCTAGTTGCATCCTAGTTGCGCCTAGTTGCCCCCTACTTACGTCCTACGTGCGCCTTAGTTGCACCCATGTTGTATCCTAGTTGCGCCCTACTTACGCCCTACTTGCGCCCTATTTGCGCCCTACGTGTACCCTAGTTGCGGCCTAGTTACGCCCTAGTTGCAACCTAGTTGCACCCTAGTTGCACCCTAGTTGCGCCTCAGTTGGACAATAGCTACGCCCTAGTTGTGCCCTAGTTGCGTACTAGTGGTGCCCTACTTGCGTCCTACTTGCTCACTACTTGCGCCCTAGTTGCACCCTAGTTGTACCCTAGTTAGGCCCTAGTTGTGCCTCAGTTGGGCACTAGCTATGTCCTAGTTCTGCCCTAGTTGTGCCCTAGATGATCCGTAGTTACGCCCTAGTTGCGCCCTAGTTGCACCCTAGTTATGCCCTACTTGCGTCCTAGTTTTGCCGTACTTTCGTCTTTGTTGTGCCCTGCTTGCGTCCTACTTGCACCACAGTTACACCCTAGTTGCTCCCTAATTGCGTCCTATTTGTGACCTACGTATGCCGTGCTTGCGTCCTACTTGCGCCCTAGTTACGCCCTAGTTTTTCCTGAGTTGCACCCTACTTGCGCCCTCCTTGCTCTCTATTTACGCCCTAGTTACGCCCTCGTTGAGCCCTAGTTGTGCCCTAGTTACGCCCTACTTGCATCCTAGTTGTACCCTACTTGCGCCCTAGTTGTGCCCTACTTGTGCCCTAGTTGTGCCCTAGTTGTGTCCTGCTCGTGCCCTACTTGCGTCCTAGTTACGCCCTACTTGCACCCTAGTTGTATCCTAGTTGCGCCCTGGTTGCACCCTAGTTGCACTTCATTTGCGCACTAGCTACGCCCTAGTTGCGCCCTTGTTGTACTTTAGTTGTGCCCTTGTTACGCCCTACTCGTGCCCTAGTTGTGCCCTAGTTGTGCCCTAGTTGCGGCCTACTTCTGCCCTGCTTGTGCAATGCTTGCATCCTAGTTGCGCCCTAGCTACACCCTTGTTATACCCTACTTGCATTGTACTTGTGTTCTACTTGAGCCCTAGTTACGCCCTAGTTGTACCCTAGTTACGCCCTTGTTTCGACATAGTTGCGTCCTACTTGCGTCCTAGTTTTGCCCTGTTTGGGCTCTAGTTGCGCCCTAGTTGTGCCTCAGTTGGGCTCTAGATATGCCCTGGTTGCGCCCTAGTTGCGCCGTAGTTGTACCCTACTTCCGTCCTAGTTACGCCATAGTTGTGCCCTATATGCGCCCTACTTGCGCCGTACTTGCGCCCAAGTTGTGCCCTAGTTACACCCTAGTTATGCCCTAGTTGTGCCCTACTTGCGCCCTACTTGCACCCTATTTGTGCCGTAGTTGCGTCCTACTTGCGCCCTAGTTGCGCCCTACTTGCGCCCTAGTGGCGCCGTAACTGCACCTCAGTTGGACACTAGCAACGCCCTCGTTACACCCTAGTTGCGCCCTAGTTATGCCCTAGTTGCACCCTACTTGCGCCCTACTTGTGCCCTAGTTGCACCATTTTTGCACCCTAGTTGCACCCTACTTGCACCCTAGTTGCACCCTAGTTGCACCCTAGTGGTACCGTAGTTGCGCCTTAGTTGGACACTAAGGTGCAAGTAGTTGCACCCTACTTGCACCCTAGTTGCACCCTAGTTGGACACTAGTTGGACACTAGCTACGTCCTAGTTATGCCCTAGTTTTGCCCTAGTTGCGCCCTACTTGTGTCCTAGTTTTGCCCTAGTTGCACCCTTGTTGCATCCTAGTTGCGCCTCAGCTGGGTACTAGCTACGTCCTAGTTGCGCCCTAGTTGCGCTCTTGTTGTGTCCTAGTTGTGCCCTACTTGCACCCTACTTTTGCCCTAGTTGGGCATTACTTGCGCCCTAGTTGTGCCCTAGTTGCGCCCTAGTTGCGTCTCAGCCGACCCGGAATCAATTAAACTCATCCATACGCACATTCCACACCCATATGGACATGGATAACCCAAGTCCCACTCGAAACATCTGTGGCACGCGCTCTGGAGCATATGACATGGGGTCTTTGAGCGTGCGTCTTGAGCCTCTCCGAGACTAAGGGGCCGGAATTTGGGCCGACCCAAAATTGAGAAAACGCATCCATATGCACGTTGCACGCCCATATGGACATGGATGACCCAAATCCCGCTCGAAATATCCATGGCACGCCCCCTGGAGCATACGATGTAGTGTCAGAGGAATGGATTGAGCGATGGGAGAGATAGCAGAAGCAGGCAGAAGCAGAGCGATCAGTAAGATATTAAGGATGCTGATGAAAGCAAGGAACAACGCAAGGAGTTAGTTGTAGAAGCTTAATAAGAGAGGTGTAGCTCAAGGTAGAGCGGAGAGATGGACAGATAGCCAGCGAGAGATAGTCAAAGAGGAGCGTGCAGGATTGGTGAGTAGCAGGCTTGAGGAGAACTGAGCGAGGGAACAAGAGTGACAGAGCAAAGAGCTTGCGCGAGCAAGAGATGAGAATGGATGGCGATGGCAGTGAGAGCAAGAAGCAAGCAAAGCGAAGACACGGGGGCGAAGCCGCGGAACCAGAGGTGAACATGATGGAATAGACTGTTCTGGGTTAGTTTTGGAGGGAATAAACATCCTCTGTTTATACAACAGAACAGGAAAATCACACACGAACAACAGCTTCTTTCTACTAGCCGCACGCGGGTGACACATCTCACTTTATTAGGGGATGACTTGGTTGTCGGTCATAACGGTCGGGATTACCGATGGACTGCTGCCAATGTAGTTCGGTCCAGGACATAAACCTTTTATTGAGAGCTTGGTAATTCCAAGCAGTGGCCTTTGTCGGAGTCTATTTTTTTGACACATAGGGTCTCAGAGCGCGCGTCTCCAGCCTCTCCGAGACTAAGGGGCCAGAATTTGGGCCAAATAGAAATTGAGCAAACTCTTCCATACACGCATTGCACACCCATGTGGACATGGATGACCGAAGTCGCCCTAAAAAAATCAATGGCACATGCCCTGGAGCATACGATATAGGGTCTCTGTGAGCGCATCTCGAGAGTCTCCAAGACGAAGGGGCCGGAATTTGGGCCGACCCAAAATCGAGAAAACTCATCCATACACACGTTGCATGCCCATATGGACATGGATGACCCAATTCGCAGTCAAAACATCCATGGCACGCGCACAGGAGCATACAACGTAGGATCTCGATGAGCGCCTCTCGAGAGTCTCCTGGACTAAGGGGCCGAAACTCGGGCCAACCCAAAATCAAGGAAAATCATCCATACGCATATCGCACATGCACATGGACATGAATGACCCAATTCCTACTCAAAATATCCATGTCACACGCCCTGGAGCATACGGCAGAGGGTCTCCGTGAGCGCCTCTCGAAAGTCTCCGAGACTAAGGGGCCGGAATTCGGGCCGACCCGGAATCGAGAAAACTTATGCATACATGCCGCATGCCCATATGGACATGGATGGCCCACCTTTTGCTAAAACAATCCGTGGCACGTGCCCTGGAGAATACGACATAGGGTCTCCAAGTGCGCATGTCAAGCCTCTCCGAGACTAAAGGGCCAGAATTCGGGCCGACTCGAAATCAAGAAACATCATCCATACGCAAGTCACACACCCGTATGGACATGGATGACCCAAATTTTGCTAATAAAAAATCCGTGGCACATGCCTCGGAGCATACCACGTAGGATCTCCGAGCGCGTGTGTGGAGCCTCTCCGAGACTAAGTGGCCGGAATTTGGGCCGACTCAAAATCTGACTCTGAACACACCTTGTGTGAGTGGAAGTTGTATGCGAGGAGGAGGTGTTGTGTTCCGAGGACCCTAGGGCGAAGTTGTTGCAGTTTAAAATCTTGTAGTTGGATTCTGGATTTGAGGATTCGGTCTACCGATAGATTGATACTGTCTCCCCCATCCTCCTTGCCGGGGACACTCTCTGGCCTTAATTGGCTGGAGAGTGGAGTCGGCGATGTTACTTTGGAAAACATGTAGTGATCAAAGCAGGCCTAAGCTCTGAATACATTAGCATGGAATAACGTCATAGGAATCTGGTCGTATTGTGTTGGTCTTTGGGACCGGAGTAATGATTAATAGGGACAGTTGGGGGCATTCGCATTTCATTGTCAGAGGTGACATTATTGGATTTATGAACGACGAACTACTGCAAAAGAATTTTCCAAGGATGTTTTCATTAATCAAGAACAAAATATGGGGGCTTGAAGACGATCAGATACCGTCATAGTCTCAACCATAAATAAGGCTGCAAACGGATCCTAAGATCCGTGGGAACTACCCAAAAATCCGGATCCAGATCCGGATCCCCGGATCTGGATCCAGATCCGGATCCCCGGATCCGGATCTAGGTTCCTGGATCCGGTCTATATCTCCGGATCCGGAACCGGATCCTTGGGGGAGAGAGGCGAGGAGGGGGAATGAAAAAAACACAAGAGGCCTTGCTCATGTCTGCTCGTGTATCGTGAAATGCAAAGTTTCAAATTCAAACAGTCAACATTTGCGCTTCGGATGTGACCAAGGCAACGTTCAGTTTCCACGTCAATCGGACCTTTCACACCTTTCATGCAACCAATAGCAACCTTGCCCACTGGCAGGTGCGATATAGTTGTTCTGGTTTCAAGCCTCGTGTTCGTACAGGATTGGTGCTGATTCACTGTCAGGCAGAATTATGGCATGAACTGCAGCCTTTCCAATCGTATGACATGGCGTCAGTGGCCGGCAGACAATGGCACACTCTTTCGCCTGCCAACGGTCAATAAATTAAACAGTCACATGATATTTCAACTGCCAAAATTTCCTTCGATCATCCAAACTTCAAGTTATTGCGCATACAGGTAGACCACAAAAGGGCCGAACGGATATGGAAAACGTGTACGCCACATCAGCATTCATTCCTATGCACTGTGCGCAAGCCATCCACGACAGTGCGGGGGAAGGCTCCTGCGCTGGCACAAAAGTTACGAGAGGTTGCGAGGGTTGACACTGACCTGTTTCTTTTTTTCTACTATGATCATTTATTTGGTCCCACCAATGACCTCCAAAATAGAAAGATTTGTGGATCCAGGAGCTGGATCTCCGGATCCGGATCCAGGATCCGGATCCCCGAATCCGGATCCTCCTCAAGCTCCACGGATAGGATCTGTGTGCAGCCTTAACCATAAATGATGCCGACTAGGGATTGGCGGATTTTATGTTGATGACTTTGCCAGCACCTTATGAGAAATCAAAGTTTTTGGGTTCCGGGGGGAGTATGGTTGCAAGGCTGAAACTTGAAGTCAATGAGGGAAGGGCACCACCAGGTGTGGAACCTGTGGCTTAATTTGACTCAGCACGGGGAAACTTACCATGTCCAGACATAGTAAGGATTGAAAAATTGAGAGCTCTTCCTTGATTCTATGGGTGGTGGTGCATGGCCGTTCTTAGTCGGTGGAGTGATTTTTCTGGTTTATTCCGTTAACAAACAAGAACTCAGCCTGCTAAACAATTATGCGAACATTCGTGTTTGTGGCCAAATTCTTAGAGGGACTATCGGCATTTAGCCGGCTGGAACCTTGAGGCCCTGTGATGCCCTTAGATGTTCTGGGCCGCACGCATGCTACTCTGATGAATTCAAGGAGCTCACTCCTGGATCAAAAGGTTTAGGAAACCTCTGAAATTTCATCGTGATGGGGATAGATTACTGCAATTATTAATCTTCATCGAGGAAAACCTAGTAAGCGCGAGTCATCAGCTCGCATTGATTACGTCCCTGCCCTTTGAAGACACCGCCCGTTGCTCATACCGATTGAATGATCCCGTGAAGTTTTTGGATTGCGGCGACACTGACGATTCGCAGTTGGTGAAGTTGTGATAATTTCATTATACCTTAACATTTAGAGGAAGGAGAAGTCGTAACAATGTTTTCTGTAATCCTCCGTTGGGTCATAACACGGAAGCCTGAGCGGCCCCCAATGTTTCGAGCAATGGGGGTGTGTCGTCGCCCGCACGGGACAAGCGACACAGAGAAAGCGTGGATCAACAAGTGAATTGGGAAGTGAACACATCAGTGAACATGGATATCTTAGAATAACTAGTACAGATTACATTTGATCAATAATGGAAAACACCTTGTACAAGGAATGTACATATGGGCTCTAGTGACATGAATTGATGTTGATGATTTCTGAAAAATATTTGCATACAGGAATACACTTTTTGATGCACGAATTGTCGGGCGCATGATTTTAGGGTGATTAATCATAACTCAGAAAGTGCTAGTGCATGGCACGTCCATGTGCAATGTCTTCAAACTGCGGGAAAATCCTCCTTCTCACACAGGGGAAGACCGGGGGTACCAAGCGTGGTGGTTGCAACGGCGAAGGCCGTCGCTGGCCGAGCATGGCCGGGCAAGTGTGCCTGGGTGCGGTAAGAACGTCCTAACACGGTCTCGAGGGGACGACCCACAGCTGGGCCCCGCATTGCAAGGTGCTGTTCATAGACTAGATGGCAACAGGTTGGCCTACGCGATCGCGTGATGCCAGCTCAAGATATAGTCGAGCCGCTTCGGGAGTGAAACCGGGGTGGAGCAAGACCATCCTTTGAGTTATTACGCATTTCACCGTCCCGTAATGGAACCCGTGGATGCAAACACCTGTCATCACTTGACTTTGCCTGCTTGACAGCATGGGGATCCATCCTGTTTTCTACATTAGCGAGCTCAAGCAATTTTCCACATTAGCAAGCTGAAGCACTACCGAGATTACAGTACGAACTTCCTCGGCAAAGATATCGCACTCCCGCCTCCTATACAAGTGGAAGAGGATTCGGGGTACATGATTGAAGACATCATTGGACATAAACTTCATGGAAAAACAACCGAGTATCTGGTCAACCAAGCACACAATAGCTAGAAACCCTATGAAAACCTCCGAGACGTCGATCACTTGATCAACAGCTACTATCGGTGTCACCGACCTACGTCTACTGACGCGCCGAGACCTCGCATCTAGAAGGGAGGGAAGTGTTACGTACCTGACATACACGAGTCCCTAAACTCCGCGAGTGGGAACTTCTGTCCTTCATTCGTGGCCCACCACACGAAGACCTCAGGTTTTTATGCCGATCGGCTGAGGGAATTTTGGCCACCTGCCTTGACCTCCGGTGTTCTGTTCCAAAAGGTTCTGAAAGTTTCGACCACTTCCCAGAAAGATCGACAGAAGTTTCGCAAACTAAATCGATGTTTTGATATTACTTGGTAGGCTTACTGACTATGCTCGAGCATCATAAAACAGCGCCTCGATATTCTGGAAGCACCCCGACTTCTCGGCGGAGCTTCTCGAAGCAGCCAGTCACGATGCGACTTTGCAAGTGCCGCTCGGCTCGAGCACGGAGGACCCAACAAGTGCCTCATTCTGATTCTCGTCATCATACAAATATGTTGGACTCACTCGACTCGTGTCATTGAAGTACAATTACTGCTAAATACAATTTATCCATCTATCCCAATTCCTCAAATCGTCCATTGTCCTGCACCTCATACTCGTGAACCAACTACGTTTCGCTTGGCGTAAGAGCCGATCGGCGGAAAAATCTGAAAGTCACAGCAGGGTAGTAAAAATAATGTACTGCCCAATGGAAGTTTAAGGACTCATGTTCGTATTGGACTCTTCACTCCCGTCAAGCAGCAACACATGTCTGTCTTCCACACATCCCTGTCCCTCTTACGCAGAGCGGGACGTAGGTGGTTCACAAGAATGAGGTGTGGGACAAAACTTACCGATATTGCTTGAGCTTGCTGATGTGGAAGACAGGGTGGATCATCATGCTATCAGGAAGAACAAGTCAAGCGACGACTGGGGTTTTCATTCGCTTGATCTCAAAAGGGCCCAACCATCGGGATTTGAGCTTTGCGAAGTCCTGTCCTCTGAGTTTGATATATGCTGAGCTGAGGAGGATGCAATTGCCAGCGCTGAACAATATTCGTCATTGCTGCAATGTCGGTTGGCTGCCTGCTTCATAGCTGCTTGCGTTTTGTGAGGGTTCGCCGTGTTTCCTCCTAGATGCTTGCATAGTCCCGATGGTTGATATCAACTGCGGGAATGTTACTCCGACTATGCAAACCAGCAGGTGTGGTGGGAAGTTTGTCATGCACCACCTCGAAAGGTATCTTACCAATTATAGTGGAAGTGACGGAGTTGTATGCGAGTTCGGCGGTCCGCAGTTTTTCTTTCCAATCTGTATCGTGTGGCTTGGATAACGTTCATAGAATTTGTTTGAGTGTCTGGTTGGTTCGCTTGGTTTGCCCGTCAGTCTAGGGATGGAATGCCATAGTTAGCTGGATCTAACTACTATAGCTTGTCATCAGTTCGTGCAACAAATGGCTGGTTAAGCGACTGTCTCTGTCGCTGATGATGGTATGCGGCACTCCGTATAGCCACACGATCTGATTTAGAAACAGCTGCACTGTTCCTTCTGCGGTTACGGTGGTCGTTATCGGGATGATGTGTCATATTATAGAAAATCTTTCCACAAAAATGACGATGGCGTGATATCTCTAGGGAGTGGTGGGCATTCTTTTCACAAAGTGCATGGTGAGGTCGGTCCACTGTTCAGTCGGAATGGGTAGGGGTTGAAGTAGACAAGGTGGCTCGGTGTGATGAGATTTTTGCCTCTGACAGGTGTCACATGATTTGCACAATGTCACCGCGTTGGTGTGCATCTTGTCCCACCACTAGTATTTTTCTAACTTCTTCAGCGTCTTGTCCTCACCAAAGTGCCCTCCTGGACCAGTGTCATGACACTCCTCCGATAGCATCCATCGCAGTTCCTCATTCGGAGGCACGGCGACCTTGCGAGTGAATCGTCGTTGCCAATAGGATTTGTCGAACCAAAACTTGGTTTTTTTGTATCCGTCGAACTCCTCATAACCTTTTGCAAACAATCTTTTGGGGTACAGGTCTTGTTCAACAAGCAACGCACTGATCTCGGCCATTAGATCTGGTTGTTGACTTAGAGCATCCGCCAGTTTGTTTTCCAGGCCGGTACTCGATGTTGTAGACGAAGATGGACTTGACGGACTCCATCCATCAAGCTTGTTGACGGTTTAGATTTGGCTGGGTCTTGAGATATTTTAGGGCGTGAAGATCGGTGCGGAAAGTAGATCGCTGGCATTCCAAGTAAAATCACCATGTTTTAAACGTGTGTACGACTGTGAGAATTTCCTTCCCGTGCACCACATAGTTCAGTTCCGACCGGCGTAGTTTTCTTGACATGTATGTGACCGGTTGTTCTCCACCGCCGTTATCTTGGAGGAAAACGGCTTCGATGGCTAGATCAGACACATCGGTGTCCATGATTTCGTCCACCGTTGGATCTACCAATCGTAATGTTGGCGCCAAAGTCAGATCGTTTGACAATAAGTTAAAAGATTATTGTTTCTTGTCCCCCCAAGTCCACACGGTGGTTTTCCATGTGAGATCGGAGAGAGGCGCTGACACCCGGGCATAGTCCTTTACGATTTAATGGTAGTAGTTGCAGAAGCCCAAAAATACTTGGACATCCCAAACATTTGTGGGTGTCGGCCAATCAGCAACAACCTCCACCTCTTTCGGGTCCATAGTGATCCATCCGTCGTCGATGATGTGGTCCAAAAACTCATTCGAACAGCGACTGAAGTCGCGTTTTGACAGTTTTCCGAAGAAAAAAATCTCTTTGGAAAACCACAAGAACGTTTTGGAGAAGTCCGTTGTGCTCCTCCGGGATGCGGCTGTACACCAAAATTTTGTCGAGATACGCGACGGCAAAGTCGTTGAGGTATGGGCGAAAGTTTTTTTTTATCACCGCCATATACATTGTGGGGGCGTTCATGAGTCCAAACGGCATGACCGTGAACTCGAGATGTCTCTCTCTGGTGCAAAATGCTATCTTCTCAACATCCTTATCTGATACGTGGATCTGATGATAGCCGCAGCGTAGGTTGATTTTGCTAAACATTCGGGCCCCGTGGAGCTGGTAAAAATTTCCATCTGCTCGCGCAAGGGGATAGCGGTTCTTCATGGTGATTTCGTTCAACGCTTGGTAGTCCGCGCACATCCGCATCTTGCCTGTTTTCTTTTTTGCAAAAGGCACACGAGTGCCTTTCGCAAAAAAGAAAATAGGCAAGATGCGGATGTACGTGGACTACCAAGCGTTGAACGAAATCTATAGGATGACATGTTCAGGAAAGGATTCATCCGATCCTCAAGGTCCCATATGGTGACCTTGAGGATCGGATGAATCCTTGCCTGAACATGTCATCCAGTTTCTTCTTGAGCTCGGTTAGCTCGTGATCGCTCATCCGATACGTCCCATTCATCATTGGTCTGCTGCTTGGCTTCAGGTCTATCAGATGGTCAATATTGCGTTATGATGGTAATTCTCGGGGTAGATCATCTGGGAAATCCCCTTCAAACTCCTTGATGAGCTCCGCAAACTCTTTTGGTACTACTGTAAACTTCTCAGGTGCGATTTCTTCCACTTCCCATGCTTCCACGTGGACTAGCCATGCTTGAGCTCCGCGCTTCAGGTATCTCTTGGCCACTTCAAGAGATATCGGTTGGTGTTTTGTGGCTGTCACAACATCCTCTGCTAATTCTAGCTCTGCTGCTTCTCATAATCACCACTGTGTTGTGGGTCGCTCGACCGGAGGCAAATATCGCTCTTTGCCATTAATGTTGACATAGACTACTCAGCTGCTCTAGACAACATGCGGATTATGTCGGTATAGGAGATCATGTCCAAGGATGATTTTGTGGTCACTCATTGGGCAAGTCCTCGAGAGCGTTAGTCGTGTAGATCTCCGATATGTGGTCTGTGTGGTTCATGGATTCGATAGATCAGTAGTCGTCCGTCGACGATTTTTCCTTCAAACACTCCCATTTTGTTCTACAAACTCAGCTTCTGAACCATGTCTTTGTTGAAACATTTGTGAGAATATCATTCAGCATCCATTAGTACCGGTACAATGTGGCTTTGGGGTCACCAGCTGTTGGATTCTTCCATCCGAGATTTGTAGTCCGCACTATTGATGCGGTCAGTTGATGCCATCATTTGCGGAAGGTCGTCTTGGATGCTGAAAATGGCGCTTGCCCGTAGAATATCTCCCTTGAGGCTGATGTAGTAAAAACACAGTTAATTGGGGGCAAGGTGACTGCCGGTGATGATTTCGCGGAAATGCCAGGTGTATTCTGCCACGCTGGACTGCTGACATAGACGTTGGATTCTATACCATGCGTCAAATTTTTCGTTCAGCTTCCCAAAGCGAGTGAGTGTAGCGCTCACAAAGTCGCTCCACGTTTCTGCTGGCGTGTGAGAGTCATGCCACGTCTGCTTGAGACGTAGTATGCCTGCGGTCGACGATGTGAGAGCGTTCACGAGAGGCGTTGATCCAGCTCCGCCAGTCTCCTACTGCCGTGGGATGACCTTTACATCGGACCACCAACTCAACGCCGTGCCACACAAAATCAAGGCCGCGGGATCAATTTTCCTCTTGCCATTGTTGACCCCAGTAGCGGTGAATTACACCTCCAAACTCTTCAGCCACATCTTGACCGTTGGTCCTTTGGAGTTTGCGAGATCAAATAGCTCAGGAAGTGCCGGTCAAATATGGGGTTCACTCGATAACTGCATATTTCTCTCGGTGAAAACTCCTTCGCACACATGAAAAACTCGAAGCTCCTCCATTGCTGCATTGAGCTATTGGAGCAGATGGGTGCTGAGGCTCTCGAGTCCCTACAATCTCTGGTGTAGGTCTTCGTTGATTTGCGCTTGTCGGCCGGTGCCTCCCATCATGCCAGGTGTCGACCCAACGAGCTGCAACGGAGGCGAAGGGTTTGCCGAGGACAAGGGGTCTTTCACCGGATTTGCCATGGGGTTTGTCAGAATTATGCTTAGCTGGTCTTATTGGATGATCGGTGTTGTACCATTCATCGAAAAGGTTGTTGCTGCTGCCTGGTTTGCCTGGAGAGCGTCGTTGTTTGCGTGTTGCGGATCCGCCATTGTCGGAGTACTCGCCAGGGACTGTTGCTCGTCGCCGGGTGCGCTTGCTCTATTCACCATTGTCGTCGTGAATTCTGCGATATTCTGAATGGTGGAGATGCTTTGAGGACTCGTGCGAGGTTGCTGATGGGTAGTTAATGTGTTGGTTTTCCCTCCAATGCCGTTGTGCTCTGATACCAAGTGTTACACCGAGCGGAATGTAGGTTGTTCATAGGGATCAGGTGAGGGAAAAAAGATGATTCATGTGTTTAGGACAAATGGATAATTTGAATTAAACAGTAAGTGTAGTTCAATGACAAGTTCTGAGTGTGTTGAGCACATCTATATGATGCTGAGAATGAGAATGAGGCATAAGTCAGGTCTTCGGTGCTCGAGCCGAGCGACACGTGCGAAGTCTCGTCATGAGTGGTGGATTCGAGAAACTCTGGCGAGAAGTTGGGGGGCTTCAAGAATATTGTAACGCTTCTTTATATAAGTCGACCGATGTCGAGAAGTCAACTGAAAGATATCGCAACATCGATATGGTTTTTGACACTTCTATTGACCAGACTGGAAAGTGGTCGAAGTTGTCAGAAACTTCTGGAACGGAACAATGGAGGTCGGGCACTTGGCCAAAATTCCCTCGGCCAGACGGCCTAAAAATCCTGAAGTAGCTGTACCGTAGGCCATGAATAGAAGAACACAAATACCCTCTCACGTGTTATGCCGAACGGAGCGTAGATGGTGAACAGGTAGAAGTTGTAAGGCAGAACATGATTGAGAATTTGGGACACTTAAGCAATTTATAATTATTGGTAAATGTACTTCGATGACAAGTGTCAAAATGATCAAAAATATATATATACAGGTGTCAAGATACGAATGAGATATAGTCAGGGTTGTTGGATCGATCGTCGAGCGACGTGTGTGGAGTCGTGTCGTGAGTGGTTGGATTCAAGAAGTCCCACCGAGAAGTCTGGGGGGCTTCGAGAATTGATGGTGTATATATGAGACACATAAATCTAGATATGTCTCAATGTGTTGAGAAGTCAACCGAAAGGTCGTGACATTCTGTCAATAATTCTTGAAAGTGGTCGGGCTTGTCACAAAGTGCATGAAGGTTCGCCGGAGGGCGAGGGTAGTTGGCTGAATTTCCCTGGACTGTCGGAATGAAAATCGAGGTCTCGACGTACGGTGGGCTATTTTTGTATTGAACGAAATTCCCACTTGGAGAGATTAGGGACTTTTGTACATCTGGTACGTAAAAATTCCCCCCCTTTTAGCGGCAACGTCCCAGTGCGCGTACAGATGTGGCCCGGTGACGTAGGTAATAGACGTCGATCAGATGATCGACGTCTTGCAGGTTGTCGTAGGGTTCCCAACTCTTATGCACGGCTTTGTAGCCGTGTCAATTGACAAGATAATATGTTATTTTTCCATGTCGTCGATTGCCTAGGATGTCCTTGATGACGTACTATGTATCTTCGTCCACTTGGATAGGAGGAGGGGGAGGTACATCCCTGCCGGGGAAGTTCTTTTCGGGCTCTTGGTAGTGCTTGAGTTTGCTGATATGGCACACCGGATGAACGTGCATAGTTTTGGGGAGTTTGAGTCGTGCAACCACGGGGATTTGCATGCGCTCGATCTCACAAAGTCCCAACCATCGGGGTTTGAGCTTCGAACAGCAGGCTCCACGGTGTTTGATGTTGGTCGAGCTGAGAAGAACTTTGTTGCCGGTGGTAAAAACATCGTCGCTGCAATGTCTGTTAGCTGCTCGTTTCATCACGGCTTGTGTCTTCGCAAGTGTCTGCCGTGTTTCATCTCATATGGTGGAGAAGTCTCAGTGTTGGACGTGAACCACAGAAATGTTGATCTGGCTGTGTAGTCCGGCTGGTGTGGCGGGAAGTTTGCCATACACCACTTCAAACGGAGTTGTCCCCGTTGCGATGGAGATCACCGAATTATATGTGATTTTGGAAGTTGGGGGTTTTGTGCCCATTATCCGTCCCATGAGGTTCACATAATGCTCGCAGAAGTTGTTCGAGCGTTTGGTTGGTCTGCTTGGTTTGGCCGTCAGTTTGAGTTTGGAACACCGTTCAAAGCTTGATCCGACTGTCGTAGCGATTCATCAGTTCGTGCCAAAAACGGCTAGTGAATCGACTGTCTCTATCGCTCATGATGGTTCTTGCCACGCCGTGTAGCCGCACGATGTGATTTAAAATCAGTCACGTTGTTCCCTCGGCGGTGACGGTGGTCGTAGTTGGGATAAAATGAGACATTTTGGGAAAACCCTGTCGACAACCACAAGGATTGCGTCATATCCCTCGGGTGTGACTGGTAGTCCTGTGACAAAGTCCATGGAGATATTGTTCCACGGTTCCGTTGGAATAGGGAGTGGCTGCAGAAGTCCGGATGGCCATGTGCAACAGGATTTTTTTCATTGACACGTGTCGCAGGATTTGTAGAAGTTGGCCACGTCGAATTGCATCTTGTCCCACCAGTAGTGTTTTGCCAGTTTCTTCAGCGTCTTGTCTTCTCCGAAATTTCCACCTTGACGAGTGTCATGGCACTCTTTGAGCAGCATGCGACGGAGTTCATCGTTCTGGGGATCGACCACCTGGCGAGTGAATCGTCGCCGCCAATAGGGTGCGTCTTACCAGAATTATGCCTTGTCGTATCCTCCATGCTGGCCGTAGCCTTGTGTGAACAACTGCTTGAGATGCGGACCTTCCTCCAGCTATAGTGGTGCTGCCTTAGCCATCAGATCTGTTCGGCGGCTCAGCGCATCTGCCGGGTTGGTTTTACCTGACCGGAACTCAATATCATAGTCGAACCCGGATTCAAGGAACTCCATTCATCGGGTTCGGCGTCTTCAAATACTTCAGCGTATTGTGATCGGTGCATACAATGCATCGGCGGCATTCCAGATTGCACCGCCATGTCTTAAATGCATGTACGACCGCCAGCATCTCCTTGTTGTATACGGCGTAGTTGAGTTCCAGTCCGTGTATTTTTCTTGACATGTATCCGACCAGTTGTTCTCCGTTGCCATGGTCTTATAGGAGGACTCCGCCAATGGCTTGATCTGAGGCGTCTGTAGCCATGACATAGTCGACCGTCGAATCGGCTAATCGTAGGGATGGCACTGAGGTTAGAGCGTTTCGCAAAGCTGTGAACACTTCTTGTTTATTGTCTCACCACCGCCACTCATTTTCTTCTTGAGAGACATCGGAGAGAGGTGCTAACACTCGGGCATAATCCCGTACAAAGCGCCGGTAGTGATTGCAAAAGCCGAGAAAAAATTGAACTTCTCGAACGTTGGTAAGCGTTGGCCAATCATCGACTGCTCTCACTTCTTTTGGATCCATGGTAACCTGCCCGCCGTTGATGACATCATCCAAAAACACGATCAAACAGAGACCACATTTGCACTTTGAGTGTTTTTTGAAAAATATCTCTCTTTGTAAAGCTTCGAAAATTTTCTGAAGATGCATGTCCTGCTCCTCCGGGATGTGGCTGTACACCAGGATGTCGTCGAGATACACCAGGAAGAAATCATTGAGGTGCGGGCAGAAAATGTTGTTCATCGCCGCCATGAATGTCACCGGGGAATTTGGAAGTCCGAACGGCATAACCGTAAACTCGAAATGCCCATAGCGAGTTCGGAATGCCGTCATCTCGATGTCGGCGTCTGCCAGTGAATCTAGTGATAACCCCTACGTAGGTCGATTTTGGTGAAAATGCGAGCCCCTCGGAGTTGGTCGAAACGTTTGTCGGCTCGGGGGAGAGGGTAGCAGTTCTTGATGGTAGCGTCGTTCAACGCCCGGTATTTCATGCACATCTATATGTCACCGGTTTTCTTTTTCAGAAACAGTACAGGTGTGGCGTACGGTGACGTGGACAGGCGGATGAACCCCTGACCGAGCAGGGATGTTCCCCCTCGTTGAGTTGCTTTTTCATCTCGGTCAGTTTGTGATCGCTCATCCGATAGGCCCCTCAAAATGAGGGTCGGCTGTCCATTTTGAGCTTGATGCGATGGTCTATGTTGCATTGTGGTGGTAGGATTTTTGGGAGTTCATCGGGGAAGACATCCAAAAACTCTTGGATGAGTGGTGCGAAATCTTCGGGTACCATTGCAAACTTTGTTGTTGCCGATGAGGCCGATGAGGGTGATGAGTCAGCTGCTGCCATTTCCGCTTCCTCCATTGGCTCAAGATTTATAAGCCACGCATGAGCTCCTCGACGTATGCAGTATTTGGCCACATTGAGCGGTATCGTCTACACAGGTTGTCGCATTTTGGCCACCGTGACTTCCTCTGTTGCTTCTACCTCTGCTACTTTTGATGTCGTCTTCCATCCCATGCACGGGGGTTTTTGCTTGGCACCGTCGATTTCCACATAGACACCGCCGCTGTTCTAGTTGACATGTGGATTGTTTCGGTACACGATACCTCATTCGAGAATGATTTTTGGGTCACTCATTGGACAGGACCTCCAAACCGTTACATCCCATCGATCTCCCACTTTAGTCGTAGCAGTTCTCAGAGTCTCCGTATTAAAAAACTTACGTCAACAGTTTTTCCTTCAAATACCCTTGGTTCGGTCTGCAAACCAAGCGCAAACCATGTCGTTGCTTACGAAACTATTAGAATCCCCTCCTTCCAATACTGCTGGTACCGTTCTCTGACTTTTACATCCTCGAGCTTGCACTCATAGCAGTACAGCCAATTGGTCGTCCTCATATTCCTCATCGAACTTTGTGATCTCATAAACCCTCTGTGGTGTCGTAGTGCGTACAAATGTACGATCTTTCGGTACAGATCGCTCCTCACGGACAAGAGTCGCACCTTTTACTCCTGCCCATTGTTGTTTCCTGACTCGTTTTTCTCCGACTTTCCCCCCTTTTTGGCCTATTGCTTGCTTCGTCAGTTGAGTGCAATGTGCCCAATTTTTCCGCAGTTGTAGTAGGTGTGTGGGTGTCTGTTGTCGAATGCGTCCACTTCCATCGGAGTCGAGGAGTCCCCCGAGTTGGGTTTTTCGTTTCCACGATAATTGTGGTTGAGAGGTTGCAAACCGTAGGATTCCCGGATCCCAGCATTGTAGTTGGCGATGTCGATCCTTTGTGCTGTTGCGATCATCTGATATAAGCCATTTTTTATGCCAAAAATGACAATCGCTCATCGGATGTCTCATTGGAGGCCATTTTTGTAGTGAAAACAGAGCTCATTAGGGGAAATGTATACACTGGTGATGATCTTGTGGAATCTCTGCGTGTACTTTGCCATGCTGGACTGCTGACGGAGACACTTGAGCTTGTGTTGAGCGTCAGACTTCTCGTTCAGTCATCCAAATTGTGCAAGCATCGTGCGTGAGAACTTGTTCCAGTCGGTTGGTGGCGTCAGCGCGCCTTGCCATTGCTAGTTTATCTGCTCCAAGGGTAGAATGGCTGCGGTCAATGACATGAGACGGGCACCATTGGCCGTCGATGAGGTCCTGCCGGTCTCCAGCTGCCGTTGGATGGCCTTTTGATCAGACCACCAACTAAGTGCCGTGCCATGCAAAAGCGCAGCCGCGAGGTTAATCTTTTTTTATCGTCATTGACCCGAGCAGTGGTGAAGTAGACCTCCACACTCGAAAGCCGCATCCAAACCATTGGTCCCTTTGAGTTTGTAGGATCAAACGGTTTGGGAGGGGCTAGGCGAATCTTAGGTTCGCTCGAGAGTTGGGTATTTCTCTCAACGAGCACTGCCTCTCGTGCATTTGCATAGCAAAGAGCCTCCATCGCGATGTTGAGCTATAGGAGCAGATGGCTTTTGATTCCCTAGAGTACAGAGATATGGTTTGCCAGCTCCTCATTGGTCCGCGCCTGTCGTCCGGTGCCACGAGTCGTTCTTGATTTTTCCATCCAGGCAGTCGGTAGGGACGGCTGGTTTACTACCGTTGGATCCGCGACCGGATTGGCCGTCGGAGCTGTAGGGATTGGTCCAGCTGTCGCATATCCTACCACGATAGCGTTCGAATTTGCTTCAGGAATCGCGTGCATAGGCACGTTCTGCTCCTCCATCACCAAAATTGTCACCGAAGACCAGTTGCTAGTCCTCGGATACGCTCGCTCGCTTCACGTCGTAGTCACAAAGTCTTCTAAGTCTTGACGTGCAAGATGTGCTGACGGATTTTCTCAGGTAGTCCTATGGATGGATAAAGCAGTCGGATGCCTCTCCAACACCGTAGGGCTCTGATACCAAGTGTTATGCCGAACGGAGTGTAGATGGTGAACAGGTAGAAGTTGCGAGGTAGAACACGATCCAGAATTTGGGACACTTGAGCAATTTATGATTAGTGGTAAGTGTACTTCGATGAAAAGTGTCGAAATGATCAAACATATATATATATATATATATATATATATATACGCGTGTCGAGTCACGAATGAGGTGCAGCCGGGTCATTGGGTCGATCGTGGAGCGACGCGTATGGAGTCACGTCGTGAGTGTTACGTACCAGACGTACATGAATCCCTAATCTTCTCAAGTGGAAATTTCTGTTATTACACAAATAGCCCATCGTGTTGCGAGAACAATGATATTCAATCCGATGGTCGAGGGCAAACTAGCCAACTGCCCTGCCCTCAGTGGATATTCCTGAACCTTCCGAAAGCTTTGACCAATTTCACGAACCTACGAACAGAAGTGTCACGACCTTTTGGTCGACTTCTCGACGCTTCACGACGAATCGGGATTTATAAAGATGCATCTTGCATCTTAACCGTTGATTCTCGAAGACCCCCAAATTTTCGGTGGGCCTTCTTGAATCTGACCACTCATGACACGACTCTGCACGTGTCGCTCGACAATCGGCCCAACGACCCCGACTCTGCCTCATAAATAGCTCGATACTTGTATATTTATGTTCGATCATTTTGATACTTTTCATCAAATTACACTTACTGTTAATTATAAATTACTCAAGTGTCCCAAATTCTAAATCATGTTTGCCTCGCAACTTCTACCTGTTCACCATCTATGCTCCGTTTGGTGTAACACTTGGTATCAGAGCACAACGGTACTGGAGAGGCATCTGGCTACTATACTCATCCGGAGGACTACCTCACACAAGTCGTCAGCGTATCTTGCACGTCAAGACTTTGCAGAATTCGCGATTACGACGAGCGAGCGTGCGAGTGAGATGAGCGAGCGCAACCGACAACCAGCAGCGGGTCTTTGGCGTTGACTTCGGCGATGGAGGAGCAGAACGTGCCAATGCATGCAAATCCTAAAGCGACAGCGAATGCTTGCGTGACAGGCTTTGCGGCAGCTGGAACAACCTCTACGACTTCGGTGACCAATCCGGTCACGGACCCGATGGCGATAAACCAGCTATCCCTACCAACAGCCTCGACGACAACAGCAGGGACGACAGGCGGCATTGGACGACAGGAGCGAATCAACAAGGAACTGGCGAAAAGAATCTCCGCACTTGAAGGAATCAACAACCACCTACTCCAATAACTCAACATCGCGATGGAGGCCCTTCGCAACGCAAGTGCGCGTGAAGCAATGCTTGTCTAGAGAAATTCCCAACTCTCTTGCGAACCTAACATTTATCCGGCTCCACCAAAACCGTTCGATCCTATAAACTCAAAGGGACCAACGGTTCGGATGTGGCTAACGAGTTTGGAGGTGTACTTCACCGCTGCACGGGTCAACAACGATCAAAAGAAAATTGACCTCATGGCCGTGCTTTTGCGGAGCACGGCGTTAACTTGATGGTCCGATCTAAGGACCATTCAATGGAAGCAGGAGACGGGTGGAGTAATATCAATGGCCCACGGAGCCCGTCTCACATCACCGACCGCGGGCATTCTACCCTTGGAGCAGATCAACCCACAGTGGCAAGACGCGCTGACGCCACCAACCGACAGGAACGAATTCTTGTGTATGATGCTCGCACGCTTTGGACGAGTGAACAAAAAGTCCAATACACAGTACAAGCTCCAATGTCTACGTCAACAGTCGAACGTGGCGGAGTACACGTGGAGATTTTGCGAGATCATCACCGGAGCAGACATCATCCCTGATGAAATCAGTTTTCACTATAAGAACGGCCTCAAGCGAGATATCCAGCGAGCAATCGATATTTTTGGCATCTAAAAGGAGTTGTCACGGATGATTGCAGCAGCAGAATGTATCAACAGTGCCGACTACAACGCTCGGATCCAGGAATCCTAAGGTTGGTGACCTCCTAACCACAGTTATCGTAGAAATGGAAAAACCAGTCGGCGGACTCCTCGACTCCGATGGAAGTGCACACAGTCGACCATAGAGATACACGAACCTACTACAAATACGAAAACTTCGGGTACATCACTCACAATTTTTGGAACAAGAAGCAGGCCAAACAGGTGGGGAAGTCACAGAAAAATGAGTCGGGAAACGGCAAAGGACAGGAGTAAAATGCACAAATCTTTTCCGTGAGGAGCAATCTGCACCGAACGATCGCCCATCTGAACGGCCCGCATGATCGCAAAGAGTTTTTGAGATTGCCAAGCTCGACGAGGGGTACGAGGACGACCAACCAGCGATAGTGCTACAATTTCAGCCTCAAGGATGCAGTAGTCGCAGATTGGTACCGGCACCATTGGATGGAGGAGCTTCACACAGCTTCGTAAGCAACAACATGGTTCACAAGCTGGGTTTGCAGACCAAACCAGGAATGTTTTATAGGAAAAACCGTTGACGAGAGATGATAGATACGAAGACTCCCAGAATCACTATGACTACAAGTGGGAGATCTTTGAGATGTATCGTTCTGGACGTCTTGACAAATGAGCGATCACAAAATCATCCTCGGACGAGATTTCCTATACCGGCACAATCCGCAGGTCAACTTGAACAGTGGCAATGTCTACGTGGAGATCGACGTCACCAAACGACAACTTCTGTGTGTGGGACGGAAACAGATAGTGGATGCAGCAGAGCTGGAAGCAGCAAAGGAAGTCGCAAAAGCCAAAAAGAGACAACCTTTCCAGCGGATGCCGCTCAATGTGGCCAAGCACTATATCCAACAAGGAGCCTGTGCATGGATGATACCTCTTGAGCCAATGGGAGGAGCGGAAGTGGCAACAGCTGACTCATCATCGGCCTCATTAGCCTCATCGGCCTTGACGAAGTTCGCGATGGTACCCAAAGAGCTCACACCACTCATCCAAGAGTTCACGAACGTCTTTCCCGACGAACTCCCAAAGACTTTCCCTCCTCAGCGAGCGATCGACTATCGCATCGAACTCAAACCAGACAGCAGACATACCGTTTGAGGGGCCTATTGGATGAGCGATCACAAGCTAACCGAGCTAAAAAAGCAGCACAACGAGATGCTCGGTCAGGGGTTCATTCACCCATCCACGTCACCCTACGTCGCACCAGTACTATTCGTGAAAAAGAAAACTCGCAAGATGCAGATGTGCATGGATTACTTGGAGTTGAACGACGCTACCATCAAGAACCGCTATCCTCGTCCATGAGTTGATCAACTTTTTGACCAACTCTGAGAGGCCCGAATTTTCACCAAAATCGATTTATGCATCGGATATCACAACATACGTGTGGCAATAGCTGAAATCAAGAAAATGGCGTTCCGAACTCCCTACGGGCACTTTGAGTTCATGGTCATGCCGTTTGGACTTACAAATACTCCGACGATGTTTATGGCGGCAATGAACAACATTTTCCATCTGTACCTCGACGATTTTGTCGTGGTGTACCTCGATGACATTCTGGTGTACAACCGCATCCCGAAGGAGCAAGATGGACATCTCCAAAAAGTTATCGTAGTTTTACAAAGAGAAATTGTTTGGAAAAATCTCGAAATGCGACTTTGGTCGTCGTTCGATCGAGTTTTTGGATCATGTCATCAACGGTGGACGGATCACCATAGATCCCGAAAAAAGTGGCAGCGGTCGTTGATTGGCCTACGCCGACCATCGTTCAAGAAATTTAGGTTTTTCTTGGATTCTACAATTACTACCGACGATTCGTATGGAACTACGCCCGAGCGTCAGCGCCTCTTTCCGACCTCACTAAAAAAGAAAACGAGTGGCGGTGGGAAGACAACAAACAAGAAGTGTTCACCGCCTTGCAAAACACTCTGACTTCGACACAAGCCCTACGATTAGCACATCCAACGGTTGACTACGTCATGGCTATGGATGCATCCAATCGAGCCATTGGCGTGATTCTTCTACAAGGCCATGGCAACGGTGAACAACCGGTCACCTACATGTCTCAAAAACTGTAAGGACCAGAACTTAACTACGCCGTCCACGAAAAGGAGATGTTGGCGGTCATGCACGCATTCAAGGCATGGCGATGCTACCTGGAGTGTCGCTGATGCATCGTGCGCACCGAACACCACGCGTGGAAATCTTTGAGGACACAACCGAATCTCAGCTGACGTCAAACCCGATGGATGGAGTTCCTTGAGACCAGGTTCGACTACGAAATCGAGTACCAACTAGGCAAAATCAACCCGGCAGACGCACTCAGCCGACGACCAGATTTAATGGCCGACGTGGCAATCCTACAACTACAGCGAGACCCGTAACTCAAGCGATTGTTCACACGATACTACGTCCAACACGAAAGATATGATAAAACCAAATTCTGGTTTGATGCACCCTAGTGGCGACGAAGCTTCACTCGCTAAGTAGTCGTTCCCCTTAACGACGAACTTCGTCGTATGCTGCTCGAAGAATTCCACGACACCGGTCCAGGTGGGCACTTCGAAGAGGACAAAACGCTGAAGAAGCTGGCAAAAAACTATTCGTGAGACAAGATACAATCCGACGTGGCCAACTTCTCCAAGACCTGCGACACATGTCGGCGACAAAAATCTCGTCGCACGAGGCCACCCGGACTTCTGCAGTCACTCTCTATTCTGACGGAACCATGGGCAGATATCTCCATGGAATTCGTCACAGGATTACCAGTCACACTCGAGGGATGTGGCGCAATCCTTGTGGTTGTCGACAGGTTTTACAAAATGTCCCACTTTATCCCGACAACGACCACTGTCACCGCCGAAGGAACAACATAGTTGTCTCTAAACAACATCATACGGCTACACGGCGTACCGAGAACCATCACAAACGAAAGACACGGTCGATTCACTAGCAATTTTTGGCGTGAAGTGATGACTCACTACGGCAGAAGAATTCAACTTTCGACTATGTTTAATCCTCAAACCAACGGTCAAACCGAGCGGAAAAATCAAGCGCTCGAAAAACTGCCCCAAACACTATGCAAACCTGATGGGACGGATTGGGCACAAAAACTCCCGACCGCCAAAATCGCATATAATTCGGCAGTTTCCACCGCAAGCGACAAAACCCCATTTGAAGTAGTGTATGGCAAACTTCCCGCCACACCAGCCGGACTACAAAGTCGCAACAACATTCCAGCAGTTGACGTTCAATATCATGACTTCACCATCTGGGAGGAAACACGGCAAACCCTCGCCAAGACACAAGCAGCGATGAAGCAAGCATCTGATTGACATCGTTGTGACGACATCTTCGCCACTGGCGGAAAAGTCCTCCTCAGCTTGGCTAAACATCAAGCTCCGAGGATCCGGCTGTTCGAAGGTCAAATCCCGATGGTTGGGATCGTTAGAGATCGAGAGCATGCAAACCCCTGTGGTTGCGCGACTCAAACTCCCCGACACTATGCAAGTTCATCCGGTGTTCCATATCAGCAGACTCAAGCACTACCGAGACCCCGGAGAGAACTTCCTTGGCAGAGATGTCCCTCCTCCGCCTCTCGTTCAAGTGGACGAAGACACTGAGTATGTCATCATAGACATCCTCGGCCATCCACGACAAGACAAGACGACAATATCTCGTCAAGTGGCACGGCTACGACGTCGCGCACAACAGTTGGGAACCCTAGGACAACCTTCGAGACGTCGATTATCTCATCAACGGCTACTACCGCCGTCACCGGGCTACATCTGTACAAGCACCGTGATGTCGCCGCTAAAAGGGGGAAAGTGTTACGTACTAGACATACACGAATTCCTAATCTCCTCGAGTGGGCATTTCTGTTATTACACAAACAGCCCATTGCGTCGCGAGAACCGCGATATTCACTCCGACAGTCGAGGGCAAACTGGCCAACTGCCCCGCCCTAAGTGGATATTCCCAAACCTTCCAACAGCTTCGACCACTCTCGCGAACCTATGAACAGAAGTGTCACGACCTTTCGATCGACTTCTCGACGCTTCACGACAAATCCGGATTTATGAAGATGCATATCACATCTTCACCGTCGATTCTCGAAGACCCCCGACTTCTTGGCGGACCTTCTCGAATATGACCACTCACGATGCTGAGAGACAGCTTCCTAACACTGTTGTCGCTGGCGTGGCAGTACAAGCCAGCCAGCTAACTCACTAGCACACACAGGTGGAGGTGAGAACAGCAAGGGGTTGGCTAGGGACACAAACACAAGTGTCAGAAGCCGCAAATGTTGAAATATGCAGAGAGAGACAAAAACTGAAGTCAGGACAACCTAAATAGTGTCACGGCCCTACTGGATGCACACACACACACACGGCGCACAAGGGCGCTATTTTTCCAGCAGGACAAAACAATGACAAAAACACAGTTTTGGCCATAAGTCCCTGCAGACACGTCAGAACGACGAGCTGTTTGAACCAGAACGGCCGCATCAGCAAGATCTGTGTCCTGATAGGCCACACGCCTACGTGCTATTCCACAGCATGGGTCTAAAAGATACAAGAGTCTTCGGGGAGTCCGTTGCCACCGGCCGCCAGTCTTCTGCCACCGTCGTCAGTCTCAGGGATCTGCACGTGAATGGACATGAGCCGAGGGGTCACCGTAAGCTGTGTACGACACACACAACAACACTCCCCCATGACCGGAGGGCGAAACACGTCCATGCACATGTAGAGACTGACGTTGGACGGAACAGGAAACGCACGGTCGCTGCAGGCAGCAAGCACAGCATAGGCAATGTGGCACATGAGGAATCAACATGCAACAGGGATGGGGCAGAGTCCCGCGGAACGAGTGGCCGCATGAAACTTCGAACGACCCAGAGCCTTGGTCAGAAAATCCACGCAGTGCCTATCAGTGCCCACGTGGATGACTCGGATCTCACCACGATCAACCAGATCACACACGAAGTGGTGCTCGACATTGATGTGCTTTGTGAGTGCATGGAACACACTTGAGTTCTTGGCAATGGCCTCAGCGCTCATGTTGTCACACTGGAGAACCACGTGGGGAATGGACTGATGCAGTTCACGCAACAAGCAGACGAGCTAGACGCACTCCACTGCACCAGCGCCTAGAGCAACATATTCTGCCTCAGCCGCGCTGCGTGCAATGCAGCCCTGCTTCCCACTTTACCAGGACATTGCAATGCCTCCAATGAGAAAGATGTAGCCGGTGCGGCTTTTGCCATCTAGACTCCATGCCCAGTCACTGTCCGTGTACCCATCGAGCACAACTGACACCTGCTCACAAAAGCACAGGCCGAAGCGTGCAGTGGACAGGATGTAGCGCAAACACTAAACTGTGGCCTCCAGTGTTCGCTGGCATGGAGCCTGCGAGAACTAGGTGAGCAAGTTGACAATGAAGGCAATGTCGGGCTGTGTCGTGGTGGCCAAGTACATGAGCGAGCCGATGACTCGCAGGTACAGGGTCATATCGATTGGCTCCCCCAGGTCAACTGGGTCATCCACCTTCAGGTTGACCTGCTCCTCAGGGGTCATGGGCGTGGAGGCCGTGCGAACGGCTGCAAGGAGGTCAGCAAAGCACTCCCCCACAGTCTCTGCGTAGCGTCCCTGATGGACACAGAGTGTGCGGCGGACAGGGTCGCGCACGATCTCCATCCCCAAAAAGACAGCGGCCTCACCAAGATCTTTCATCTTGTAGGCTGAGGTGAGAATGGCCTTGGCAGCGTTCACTGCTCCCAGGTCGGGCAAGGCGATCAGAATATTGTCTACGTAGACGAGGATGGCAGTGGATTGTGCTGGGGACTGCAAGAGGAACAGGGATGGATCAACATCGCTCTGAACGTACCTAGCTCATCTCAGCGTGCTAGTGATCTCCTGATTCCAGCAGCGAGGTGACTGTTTCAAGCCGTACAAGGCCTTCCGCAGCCGGTACACGCGACCGGTACCATCCTCGAAGCCGGGAGACTGGACCATGTACATCTCCTCCTCAAGGTCCCCGTTCAGGAATGCAATGTTGACATCCATCTGATAAAGTTCCCAGTCGTGCTGTGCCACCTGGCTCGGTAGAGTGAGCATGGTCGTCATTCGGCCAACAGGAGCAAAGGTCTCGATGTAATCCATGCCAGGGACCTGAGAGAAGCCCTTTGCTGTCAGGCGCGCTCCACTCCCCCATGTGACGGGATAGACACGGACGAGCTGGAGCGAATAAGGTCACGAGGAAACATGTCCTCGAAGAAGAGGGCATCCCGAGACTCAATGATGCAGTGCCGGGAGGGATCCCAGAAGTGCCAGGCCTTGGACTGATGAGAGACACCGAGGAAGGTGCAGGGACGTCCGCAGGGGGCGAGCTTGCCGCCCTGATGCGGAGCGGGCAGCCAGACAATGGCCACGCAGCCCCAGACACGAGCCGGGCGGAGGTCAGCTCGCTGACCGCACCAATGCTGGTACGGCATGGACTGGCCGGGAAGGGGACCGTGGGGAATCCAGTTTCAGACCCAGGTCATGTAGGCCATGGCGTCAAAGTAGAAGCCATCAGAGAGACCGGACTTGACCCGCATCGTGCGGACGGCGTCGGCCATGGTACGGTTCCATCGTTCGGAGACATCGTTCTCGGCGGGCGTGTAGGGCGCGGATGTCTCATGGTGGATCCCGCGTGAGGCGAGAAAAGTGGTGGCCTCACCCAGGTACTCACCACCGCGGTCGGAGCAAAAGCGGCGAAGAGAGCGGCCACACTTGCGCTCCGCAAGGACAAGCCAGTCCTGGGTGGCTCGGGCGACATCGCTCTTCTGCCGAAGGCAGAAGACCCACCGGTAGCGAGAGTAGTCGTTAGTGAGGGTGAGGACGTTGCGCCCGTGCTCATTGATGGACTCGGTGGGGAGAGGGCCCATGACGTCCGAGTGGACCAGGTCAAGAGGGGCGGACGCATGGGAGGAAGACAACGGGTACGTGGACCGGTGCATCTTCCCCTGAGCGCAATCAATGCACTCAGTGGAGCACGGGAGGGGGAAAGTCTGGTCAAGGCCCTTGGCCAGCTGGGTGCGGAGCATGCTGTCGACAGCGGCAGAGTGGACGTGGCAAAGGCGGCGGTGCAAGAGGCGAGTGTGCGAAGGAGAAAGCATGCTGGTGACAAACACGTGGCCTGTGGCAACCGACGGGGAGGAGACGAAAAAGGAGGAGGAGAGATGAGGCACATGCCACAGGTTGCCACGGGCGGTGGCGTGCAGTACGAAGAGACCAGATGGACGCAACAACACAGTGCCAACGCCACGCGAGTGCACAACGTCCATGGTCATCCAGTCAAGGGCAGTGACGGACAGGAGGTTGAGCTCGAGACAAGGAACGAAGAGTACATCGGTCAGAAAGACGTCACCGGCAGGACCACGGAACCGAACGACACCAACACCATGAACAGGCAACACCTGTCCGGAGCCAGTCCGGACACCAGAGACATCGCCTACAGGACCGAGCATATTGAAGGCCTCACGAGAGGCTGTCATGTGATGCGTGGCCTCGGAGTCGATGATCCAGGTCTCAGCGGGGTCCTGGACCGGGATCGCCAGATCGCTAACGGTCACATGGCAGCAAGCAAGGGATGCGGACGCGGTGGAAGGAGGCACAAACCGAGACTGCCAATCGTCCTGCTGCGCAACGTCGTCATAGGAGGGGGAAGAGGGGACCATGGGAGACGACGAGACAGACGAGGAAACGGGACACGACCGTAGTTCAGTCTCAGTCATGCAAGGGTGGGCAGGAGAGCAGGAGGTAATGCAACTCGTACTTCCCTGGGGAGGAGGGCGTGTCAGGCCCAGCTGGAGCGCGATGAACTGCTCCAGCTGACGCTCACGGGAAGACGATCCGAGAGTGTAGGCCGAGTGCGGAGTGACAGCACCGGAGCCCGGGTAAGGGAGAGACAGCGCCGGAGACGGGAGCGGAGGCGCTGACGGCTGGGGGTAGTACTGCTGTGGCGTGGGTGTCAGCGGGACTGGTGGAGCTGTCAGAGTGGTGGAGTTGCTGGATGAGGTCGAGGTGTCGCGGCCGGCGGCAGCGATGGCGGCAGAGGCGAGACGGCGCTCCCGCTGGCGACGCATGGTGGCGATGACGCGCGCCTCACCCGTCGGGAGAGGACATGTGTACGACCCGTGCCCGGGCTGGCAACAGTTGTGGCAGACCGAGCCGCCACTGCTGGACCCGGTCGTCGGCTGCTGCTGCTACTGCTGGGACGGCGGACCCTTGCCCTTCTTGTTCCAACTTTTCTTCAACTTCCCCGAACACGATGAGGTAGTTGCGACGGGGGAAGCAACGGCCACGGAGGCGACGACAGGGGTGGCGACGGCAAGTGATGTAAGAGCCTCCGTGCGCTGGAGCTGGGATTCCAGACGAGCTTCCTCAATGCGGAGGAAGAGCTCGTATGCCCAAGGCATGGGGGTGCCCTGGGCCGCCATGGTGGAGAGGATGTCCTGGGGGTAGTGCATGAAGACGTCCGTGTACGCGCTGGTGGCGCCACGTTTGATGGTAAGGAGCGCAGCTAGAGGGGATGGGGCAGATCTGCCGAGACGACGAAGGATATCCTCCGCCCGCTGCCAGTAGGTTGTGACCATCTCGGTCTCCCCCATGTACAGGGAGTTGAACTCCCGGAGCAGACGGCTGGTCTCGGCATTGTTGGACAGGCGATGGGGCCAGGTGAGGACGTGCCACGCGGTTGCAGGGTCTGGGGTGGCGCCAGCGGTGAAGTCGCCGAGGAAAGGCTCGAGGGCCAGGCGGGAGGCTGGAGGGGCGACTAGGACTAGGGCACGGACGGCGCGACCAGTGTCATACAACTAGTCAGTCTGGGTGGTGTCATAAGGGAGGGTGTAGTATGCCCACAGGCCCACACCTTGTGCCCAGATCCGGAAGCTGAGCTCCCAGCTTCGGAATTGCTCGCCGGCCTGAAGTGGCGGGGGCGGCGTCTCAAAGTCCTTCTGCCTATGGCCGGCAGCCAGAGTGGGGCCAAGGACGGAGGTCACCGTCTGTCGCTGGCGGTGAGTCTGCTGCTGCGCCAGGTAATGCGTAGAAGCAGACACAGCAGGGCTGGCGTGACCGGGACGGATGAATGGTGGCAGCAGACTGGTGACTAAGTGAGAGGCTAATAGCTGCAGTGATGCGAGCTGCTCCGTCAAGGCAATGAGCTGTTGCTGAAGAGCGGCCAAGGGATTAGGGTTAAGGTTGCCACCAGTGACGGCAGAGGGCAGCTGCTGCTACTGCTGCTGCTACTGTTGCTGCTACTTCTTCTGCTACTGCTGATGCGGCGGCAACGGCGGCTGCTACTGATGCTGCTGCTTCTACAGCTACTGCAGCTGCTGCAAGAAAGGGGGGCTAAGGGTACCCCCAACAGAGGAGGACCCCTCCTCAGAGGGGCTATTAGTCATGGTGCTCTCTTCCCCTTTCGTTTGTTATGTGTTTTTTAGTGCTGCTGATGTCAGCAGCGACGTCAGCCTAGGATGACTGACGTCAGCAGAGGAGTGCAACTACCCCTTTTTTGTGGGAGTGCTACTTCCCTCCTTTTCTTTCTTTCGTTTTTAGTTGATGATGTCAGTAGTGACGTCAGTAGTGACGTCAGCGGACGACCGCTGACATCAGCAGCGGTTGATGTAGCCGCTGCTGTGGGGCTACAACCGCTATTGCTACTACTGCTGCTGCTGATGCTGCTGGTGCTATTGTTACTGTTGTTGCTACTGCTGCTGCTATGGCTGTTGTTGCTGTTGCTGCTATGGCTCCGGGGAGCCCCCCCTTTTTGTTTTTTTTTCTCTTGCTCGTCGTTGCGAGCTCGCTGTTCGCTGCGAGCGACGAGCCACGAGCAACGAGCTCATTGCTCGCTGCTCGTTGCTCGTTGCTCACTGCGAGTAGCAAGCTCGCTGCCAGCAGCTCGCTGCTCACAGCGAGCAGTGGGCTGCGGGCAGCTGCAGCTGCTGCTACTGCGGCTGTGGTTGCAGCCGCTGCTGCTGCTGCAGCCGCCGGCTATAGCTACTGCGAGCTGCTATGAGTGGTTGATGCTATCGGCTGTTGCTTGCTGCTGCTACTGCTGCTATGGGCTGCTACTGCTGTGAGCTGCTGCTAGCTGCCGTCACAGCCAGCTACTGTTGTGTGTTGTTGCTGCTGGCTGCTGCTGTCGCTGCTTACTGCCACGGCAAGCTGCTGCTGCTAGCTGCTGCTGTCAGTCGCACCTGGAGGACGTCGCCACATGCGTCGTTGCCAGCAAGCGCTTGACGTGGCCTGCCGCTCACCTCCTCACGTCAAGCGTGGGGGTCAGTGCTGCCCGAAAAAATCCGGCAGCATTTCCCCTGGCCCAGTGGCCGTGGGAAAAATTCTGACGCCACCACCAGGCGGGTCAATGCTGCTGGAAAAAATCCAGCAGCATTTCCCCTGCACTCGCCCGCATGGGGGTCCGTCGGCGTTGTCTTGCACCTGTTCGTCAGTCTTCTGCTGCTGCTGCTGCGCTCTGGCTCTGATACCAAGACAGAAATGCTAGGCAGCAGGTTGGGGCAGCAGCGTTGTTGATGCAGCGTGCGGGCTTCCACGCTCGTTGCTTAAGTCTGCTGCCCCCTCAGTCTGCTGCTCTAGAGACTAAGTCTGGAAGCTCTGGGTTTGTTACTCAGAAGTGCGCGCGCCAGTGTTAGCGCCAGAAAGCAGCTGGAAACTGAAAGTAACTGATTAACAATGAAGAATGAGCAACAATGGGAGACCCCTCCAAGTTCTAGCTCCCCCCCACTAGTGTAGAACTTGTTACTCAGCTAACCAGCCAATCAGAAAATAGTCCTAGACCTATTTTCTGGCAGGCAGGNCTAGGCAGCAGGTTGGGGCAGCAGCGTTGTTGATGCAGCGTGCGGGCTTCCACGCTCGTTGCTTAAGTCTGCTGCCCCCTCAGTCTGCTGCTCTAGAGACTAAGTCTGGAAGCTCTGGGTTTGTTACTCAGAAGTGCGTGCGCCAGTGTTAGCGCTAGAAAGCAGCTAGAAACTGAAAGTAACTGATTAACAATGAAGAATAAGCAACAATGGGAGACCCCTCCAAGTTCTAGCTCCCCCCCACTAGTGTAGAACTTGTTACTCCGTCAACCAGCCAGTCAGAAAATAGTCCTAGACCTATTTTCTGGCAGGCAGGATTTCCTCGGTGAGCCCTGCCAGACGGCCGACGGCCCAAAACCCGGGCGTCGTCCATTTTGCATGAAAACTGGATCATACCATAATACCGACGCTGCAAACGCAGTCGTGCGGTCAGAATCAGCTAGAAAAATAGCAACAAAGAGTTATGGCTGCCCGAGCCCGTGCAGTGCCTATGACGGTCAGTGACACAAAACAGGGCCACACGGCAGGAGACATGGACCCTAGGCACAGCATGACGCTGCAGACGCAATGCCACAACCAGAAACAGAGTTGGGTGTATGGAAACAGCATCTGCAGTGGCGGTGACCGTCGGCGGCCCGACCGCCGAGGAGGCCTGCCGATGGAGCTGAGCGCATGCCGGACGGAGGTGGTTCCAGCAAGCGATGCGTGGGCCTCAGCGCGCGTCGGCTCCACCAAGCGACACTCCAGCGACGTCGAGTCTCGCCGTCAGTCATCTGCACGCCGATGTAGACAAGCCGGGAGGGCACAACAGAGTACAATGAGAGATGCACGAAAACCAACACTCACTCCTACTGTGGTTGCTGCGCCTCTGCTACGCAGCTGTGCAAGCACTGGCTCGCGGCTCTGATACCATGAGAGGAGGTATGGTTAATGGAGCCCCTTTTATACACCAAAGAGGCAGTGTATTAGGAAGGTACTCTAAATGGTAATTATGGTAATTTCTAAGAAATTGCCTTCCTATTATTTTGTGTTCTGTTCACGTGAAATACTGTGTATTTTTTCCTAGGCCATGAATACTGAATAAAAAAATTACCCTGGAAAAAAATACTAGGACATAGAGTAATTCGTATTTAATATACCTACTCTTGTCCCAGGACTTGCTCAGTGATACGTTAGTAATACCATAATAAAACATTTTCTTCTAGGGCATACATTTTTATCGCTCGCAACAATCGAGCGTAAAGTTTCGTTTTACTCCGAAACGTTTCTCACGGTCAGTCGCGGACGATCCCCCCCCCCACCGAGACCCTCGAGTGTATTCGTTCAGTGTATTGGGCCGTGTTTCGTAGAGACCCTCTACTTTGTACACTAGTGTACAATACACTAGTGTATTTTTGTTTATGTTCACCAAATACACACGACATATACACAACCCCAATACACTTTTACGTTTTGGGGGGGGGGATCGTCGGCTCTCAATCGAGCCCCCCCCCAAAAGGGTTTAGTGTATTGGCAAAGTGTATCTGGTGAGTGTATCGATTTTGTATGGTGAAAAAAAAAAACAATACACTAATGTACATGAAGTCGATGGACAATTGACTCACCGACACCGAAGATCGTCGCCAATCGACGATGTCGATGTAACATAAAAGTTGACACGTCAATAGCAGAACTTCCGACGAATCGGCTCCCGTTGTCTCGTGAGCCCTCCCCCCCCCCAGACCCTCGAGTGTATTGGTTCAGTGTATTGGGTCGTGTATTGTAGAGACCCTCTACATTGTACACTAGTGTACAATACACTATTGTATTTTTGTTTATGTTCACCAGATACACACGACATATACACAACCCCAATACACTTTTACGTTTTTTTGGGGGGGGGGGTCGTCGGCTCTCGATCGAGCCCCCCCCCAAAAGGGTCGAGTGTATTGGCAAAGTGTATCTGGTGAGTGTATCGATTTTGTATGGTGTAAAAAAAAAACAATACACTAGTGTACATGAAGTCGATGGACAATTGACTCACCGACACCGCCGATCGTCGCCAATCGACGATGTCGATGTAACACAAAATTCGACACGTCGATAGCAAAACTTCTGACGAAACGGCTCCCGTTGTCTCGTGAGCCCCCCCCCCCCAGACCCTCGAG
>SZWC01004151.1:0-18956 GCA_023375785.1 Penium margaritaceum
GAGTGGTGCGAACTGGTTGCGGAGTGGTGCGAACTGGTTGCGCAGTGGTGCAAACTGGTTGGGGAGTGGTGCGAACTGGTTTCTGAGTGGTGCAAACTGGTTGCGGAGTGGTGCAAAGTGGTTGCGGAGTGGTGCAAACTGGTTTCGGAGTGGTGCGAACTGGTTGCGGAGTGGTGCCAACTGGTTGCGGAGTGGTGCCAACTGGTTGCGGAGAGGTGCGAACTGGTTTCATAGTGGTGCGAACTGGTTGCGGAGTGGTGTGAACTGGTTGCAGAGAGGTCCGAACTGGTTGCGGAGTGGTGCATACTTGTTTCGGAGTGGTGCAAACTAGTTGCAGAGTGGTGCGAACTGGTTGCAGAGTGGTGCAAACTGGTTGCGGAGTGGTGCGAACTGGTTGCAGAGTGGTGCAAACTAGTTGCAGAGTGGTGCGAACTGGTTGCAGAGTGGTGCAAACTGGTTGCGGAGTGGTGCGAACTGGTTGCGGAGTGGTGCGAGCTGGTTGCGGAGTGGTGCGAACTGGTTGCGGACTGGTCCGAACTGGTTGCGGAGTGGTGCGAACTGGTTTCGGAGTGATGCAAACTGGTTGCAGAGTGGTGCGACCTGGTTGCGGAGCGGTGCGAACCGGTTGGGGAGTGGTGTGAACGGGTTGCCGAGTGGTGCGAACCGCTTGCGGAGTGGTGCGAACTGGTTGCAGAGTGGTGCGAACTGGTTGCGGAGTGGTGCGAACTTGTTGCGGAGTGGTGCGAACTGGTTGCGGAATGGTGCGAACTGGTTGCAGACTGGTGCGAATTGGTTGCAGTGTGGAGCAAACTGGTTGCGGAGTGGTGCGAACTGGTTGCGGAGTGGTGCGAACTGGTTGCGGAGTGGTGCGAACTGGTTGCGGAGTGGTGCGAACTGGTTGCGGAGTGGTGCGAACTGGTTGCGGAGTGGTGCAAACTGGTTGCGGAGGGGTGCGAACTGGTTGCGGAGTGTTGCAAACTGGTTGCGGAGTGGTGCGAACTGGTTGCGGAGTGGTGCGAACTGGTTGCATAGTGGTGTGAACTGGTTGAGGAGTAGTGCAAACTGGTTGAGGAGTGGTGCAAAGTGGTTGCGGGGTGGTGCGAAAGGGTTGCGGAGTGGTGCAAACTGGTTGAGGAGTGGTGCAAACAGGTTGCGGAGTTGTGTGAACAGGTTGTGGAGTGGTGCGAACTGGTTGCGGAGTGGTGCAAACTGGTTGCGGAGTGGTGCAAACTGGTTTCGGAGTGGTGCGAACTGGGTGCGGAGTGGTGCAAACTGGTTGCAAAGTGGTGCGAACTGGTTGCGGAGTGGTGCATACGGGTTGCGGAGTGGTGGGAACTGGTTGCGGAGTGGTGCAAACTGGTTGCTGAGTGGTGCAAGCTGGTTGCAGAGTGGTAAACGGGTTGCGGGATGGTGCAAATTGGTTGCAAAGTGGTGCAAACTGGTTGCGGAGTGGTGCGAACTGGGTGCGGAGTGGTGCGAACTGGTTGCGGAGTGGTCCGAACTGGTTGCGGAGTGGTGCGAACTGGTTGCGGGGTGGTGCGAACTGGTTGCGGAGTGGTGCGACCTGGTTGCGGAGTGGTGCGAACTGGTTGCGGAGAGGTGCGAACTGGTTGCAGAGTGGTGCGAACTGGTTGCGGAGCGGTGCGAACTGGTTGCGGAGTGGTGCGAACTGGGTGCGGAGTGGTGCGAACTGGTTGCGGAGTGGTCCGAACTGGTTGCGGAGTGGTGCGAACTGGTTGCGGGGTGGTGCGAACTGGTTGCGGAGTGGTGCGACCTGGTTGCGGAGTGGTGCGAACTGGTTGCGGAGAGGTGCGAACTGGTTGCAGAGTGGTGCGAACTGGTTGCGGAGCGGTGCGAACTGGTTGCGGAGTGGTGCGAACTGGGTGCGGAGTGGTGCGAACTGGTTGCGGAGTGGTCCGAACTGGTTGCGGAGTGGTGCGAACTGGTTGCGGGGTGGTGCGAACTGGTTGCGGAGTGGTGCGACCTGGTTGCGGAGTGGTGCGAACTGGTTGCGGAGAGGTGCGAACTGGTTGCAGAGTGGTGCGAACTGGTTGCGGAGCGGTGCGAACTGGTTGCGGAGTGGTGCGAACTGGGTGCGGAGTGGTGCGAACTGGTTGCGGAGTGGTCCGAACTGGTTGCGGAGTGGTGCGAACTGGTTGCGGGGTGGTGCGAACTGGTTGCGGAGTGGTGCGACCTGGTTGCGGAGTGGTGCGAACTGGTTGCGGAGAGGTGCGAACTGGTTGCAGAGTGGTGCGAACTGGTTGCGGAGCGGTGCGAACTGGTTGCGGAGTGGTGCGAACTGGGTGCGGAGTGGTGCGAACTGGTTGCGGAGTGGTCCGAACTGGTTGCGGAGTGGTGCGAACTGGTTGCGGGGTGGTGCGAACTGGTTGCGGAGTGGTGCGACCTGGTTGCGGAGTGGTGCGAACTGGTTGCGGAGAGGTGCGAACTGGTTGCAGAGTGGTGCGAACTGGTTGCGGAGCGGTGCGAACTGGTTGCGGAGTGGTGCGAACTGGGTGCGGAGTGGTGCGAACTGGTTGCGGAGTGGTCCGAACTGGTTGCGGAGTGGTGCGAACTGGTTGCGGGGTGGTGCGAACTGGTTGCGGAGTGGTGCGACCTGGTTGCGGAGTGGTGCGAACTGGTTGCGGAGAGGTGCGAACTGGTTGCAGAGTGGTGCGAACTGGTTGCGGAGCGGTGCGAACTGGTTGCGGAGTGGTGCGAACTGGGTGCGGAGTGGTGCGAACTGGTTGCGGAGTGGTCCGAACTGGTTGCGGAGTGGTGCGAACTGGTTGCGGGGTGGTGCGAACTGGTTGCGGAGTGGTGCGACCTGGTTGCGGAGTGGTGCGAACTGGTTGCGGAGAGGTGCGAACTGGTTGCAGAGTGGTGCGAACTGGTTGCGGAGCGGTGCGAACTGGTTGCGGAGTGGTGCGAACTGGGTGCGGAGTGGTGCGAACTGGTTGCGGAGTGGTCCGAACTGGTTGCGGAGTGGTGCGAACTGGTTGCGGGGTGGTGCGAACTGGTTGCGGAGTGGTGCGACCTGGTTGCGGAGTGGTGCGAACTGGTTGCGGAGAGGTGCGAACTGGTTGCAGAGTGGTGCGAACTGGTTGCGGAGCGGTGCGAACTGGTTGCGGAGTGGTGCGAACTGGGTGCGGAGTGGTGCGAACTGGTTGCGGAGTGGTCCGAACTGGTTGCGGAGTGGTGCGAACTGGTTGCGGGGTGGTGCGAACTGGTTGCGGAGTGGTGCGACCTGGTTGCGGAGTGGTGCGAACTGGTTGCGGAGAGGTGCGAACTGGTTGCAGAGTGGTGCGAACTGGTTGCGGAGCGGTGCGAACTGGTTGCGGAGTGGTGCGAACTGGGTGCGGAGTGGTGCGAACTGGTTGCGGAGTGGTCCGAACTGGTTGCGGAGTGGTGCGAACTGGTTGCGGGGTGGTGCGAACTGGTTGCGGAGTGGTGCGACCTGGTTGCGGAGTGGTGCGAACTGGTTGCGGAGAGGTGCGAACTGGTTGCAGAGTGGTGCGAACTGGTTGCGGAGCGGTGCGAACTGGTTGCGGAGTGGTGCGAACTGGGTGCGGAGTGGTGCGAACTGGTTGCGGAGTGGTCCGAACTGGTTGCGGAGTGGTGCGAACTGGTTGCGGGGTGGTGCGAACTGGTTGCGGAGTGGTGCGACCTGGTTGCGGAGTGGTGCGAACTGGTTGCGGAGAGGTGCGAACTGGTTGCAGAGTGGTGCGAACTGGTTGCGGAGCGGTGCGAACTGGTTGCGGAGTGGTGCGAACTGGGTGCGGAGTGGTGCGAACTGGTTGCGGAGTGGTCCGAACTGGTTGCGGAGTGGTGCGAACTGGTTGCGGGGTGGTGCGAACTGGTTGCGGAGTGGTGCGACCTGGTTGCGGAGTGGTGCGAACTGGTTGCGGAGAGGTGCGAACTGGTTGCAGAGTGGTGCGAACTGGTTGCGGAGCGGTGCGAACTGGTTGCGGAGTGGTGCGAACTGGTTGCGGAGTGGTGCGAACTGGTTGCGGAGTGGTGCGAACTGGTTGCGGAGTGGTGCGAACTGGTTGCGGAGTGATGCAAACTGGTTGCAGAGTGGTGCGACCTGGTTGCGGAGCGGTGCGAACCGGTTGGGGAGTGGTGTGAACTGGTTGCCGAGTGGTGCGAACTGCTTGCAGAGTGGTGCGAACTGGTTGCAGTGTGGTGCAAACTGGTTGCGGAGTGGTGCGAACGTGTTGCGGAGTGGTGCGAACTGGTTGCGGAATGGTGCGAACTGGTTGCAGACTGGTGCGAATTGGTTGCAGTGTGGAGCAAACTGGTTGCGGAGTGGTGCGAACTGGTTGCAGAGTGGTGCGAACTGGTTGCGGAGTGGTGCGAACTGGTTGCGGAGTGGTGCGAACTGGTTGCGGAGTGGTGCAAACTGGTTGCGGAGTGGTGCGAATTGGTTGCGGAGTGGTGCGAACGGGTTGCACAGCGGTGCAAACTGGTTGCGGAGTGGCACGAACTGGTTGCGGAGTGGTGCGGACTGGTTGCGGAGTGGTGAGAACTGGTTGCGGAGTGGTGCGACCTGGTTGCGGAGTGGTGCGAACTCGTTGCGGAGTGGTGCGAACTGGCTGCGGAGTGCTGCGAACTGGTTGCGGAGTGGTGCCAACTAGTTGCAGAGTGGTGCGAACTGGTTCCGGAGTGGTGCAAACCGGTTGCTCAGTGGTGCGAACTGGTTGCGAGCTGGTGGGAACTGGCTGCGAAGTGGTGCGAACTGCTTGCGGACTGGTGCGAACTGGTTGCGGAGTGCTGCGAACGGGTTGCGGAGTGGTGCAAACTGGTTGCACCACTTCGCAACCAGTTTGCACCACTTTGCAACCAATTTGCACCATCCCGCAACCCGTTTACCACTCTGCAACCAGCTTGCACCACTCCCCAACCAGTTCGCACCAGTCCGCAAGCAGTTCGCACCACTCTGCAACCAGTTCGCATCACTCCGCAACCAGTTCGCACCAGGCCGCAACCAGTTCGCACCACTCCGCAGCCAGTTCGCACCACTCCGCAACGAGTTCGCACCACTCCGCAACCAGGTCGCACCACTCTGCAACCAGTTCGCATCACTCCGCAACCAGTTCGCACCAGGCCGCAACCAGTTCGCACCACTCCGCAGCCAGTTCGCACCACTCCGCAACGAGTTCGCACCACTCCGCAACCAGGTCGCACCACTCTGCAACCAGTTCGCATCACTCCGCAACCAGTTCGCACCAGGCCGCAACCAGTTCGCACCACTCCGCAGCCAGTTCGCACCACTCCGCAACGAGTTCGCACCACTCCGCAACCAGGTCGCACCACTCTGCAACCAGTTCGCATCACTCCGCAACCAGTTCGCACCAGGCCGCAACCAGTTCGCACCACTCCGCAGCCAGTTCGCACCACTCCGCAACGAGTTCGCACCACTCCGCAACCAGGTCGCACCACTCTGCAACCAGTTCGCATCACTCCGCAACCAGTTCGCACCAGGCCGCAACCAGTTCGCACCACTCCGCAGCCAGTTCGCACCACTCCGCAACGAGTTCGCACCACTCCGCAACCAGGTCGCACCACTCTGCAACCAGTTCGCATCACTCCGCAACCAGTTCGCACCAGGCCGCAACCAGTTCGCACCACTCCGCAGCCAGTTCGCACCACTCCGCAACGAGTTCGCACCACTCCGCAACCAGGTCGCACCACTCTGCAACCAGTTCGCATCACTCCGCAACCAGTTCGCACCAGGCCGCAACCAGTTCGCACCACTCCGCAGCCAGTTCGCACCACTCCGCAACGAGTTCGCACCACTCCGCAACCAGGTCGCACCACTCTGCAACCAGTTCGCATCACTCCGCAACCAGTTCGCACCAGGCCGCAACCAGTTCGCACCACTCCGCAGCCAGTTCGCACCACTCCGCAACGAGTTCGCACCACTCCGCAACCAGTTCGCACCCCTCCACAACCAGTTCGCACCACTGAGCAACCGGTTTGCACCACTTCGGAACCAGTTCGCACCACTCTGCAACCAGTTCGCATCACTCCGCAACCAGTTCGCACCACTCCGCAACCAGTTTGCACCACTCCGCAGCCAGTTCGCACCACTTCGCAACGAGCTCGCACCACTCCTCAACCAGTTCGCACCACTACGCAACCCTTTCGCACCACTCTGCAACCACTTTGCACCACTCCTCAACCAGTTCGCACCACTCCTGAACCAGTTTAAACCACTCCGCAATCAGTTCGCAGCACTCCGCAACCAGTTGGCACCAATCCACAACCAGTTCGCACCACTCCGCAACCAGTTCGAACCACTCCACAACCAGTTTGCCCCAATCCGTAACCAGTTCCCACTACTCGGCAGCCAGTTGGCACCACTCCGCAACCAGTTCGCACCACTCCGCAACCAGTTTGCACCACTCCGCAGTCAATTCGCTCCACTCCGCAACCGGTTTGCCCCACTCCGTAACCAGTGTGCACCACTCCGCAACCAGTTTGCACCACTCCGCAACCAGTTTGCACCACTCCGCAACCAGTTCGGACGAGTCCACAACCCGTTCGCAGCACTCCGCAACCAGTTCGCACCACTCCGCAACCAGTTTCCACCACTATGCAACCGGTTCGCACCACTCCGCAACCAGTTCGCACCACTCCGCAACCACTTCGCACCACTCTGCGACCAATTCACACCCCTCTGCAACCAGTTTGCACCAGTCCACAACCAGTTCACACCACTCTGCAACCAGTCCGCACCACTCCGCAACCAGTTTGCACCACTCTGCAACCAGTTTGCAGCACTCCGCAACCAGTTTGGAGCACTCCGCAACCAGTTCGCACAACTCCGCAACCAGTTCGCACCACTCCGTAACCAGTTTGCACCACTTTGCAACCCGTTTGCACCACCCCGCAACCCGTTTACCACTCTGCAACCAGCTTGCACCACTCCGCATCCAGTTCGCACCACTCCGCAACCAGTTTGCACCACTCTGCAACCAGTTCGCACCACTCGGCAGCCAGTTGGCACCACTCCACAACCAGTTCGCACTACTCCGCAACCAGTTTGCACCACCCCGCAACCAATTCCCACCACTCCGCAACCAGTTTGCCCCACTCTGTAACCAGTTCGCACCACTCCGCAACCAGTTCGCACCACTCCGCAACCAGTTTGCACCACTCCGCAACCAGTTCGCACCACTCCGCAACCAGTTCGCACCACTCCGCAACCAGTTCGCACCACTCCGCAACCAGTTTGCCCCACTCTGTAACCAGTTCGCACCACTCCGCAACCAGTTCGCACCACTCCGCAACCAGTTTGCACCACTCCGCAACCAGTTCGCACCACTCGGCAACCAGTTCGCACCACTCCGCAACCAGTTCGTACCACTCCGCAACCAGTTTGCACCGCTGTGCAACCCGTTCGCACCACTCCGCAACCAGTTCACACCACTCCGCAACCAGTTCGCACCACTCCGCAACCAATTCACACCCCTCTGCAACCAGTTCGCACCACTCCACAACCAGTTTGCACCACTCTGCAACCAGTCCGCACCACTCCGCAACCAGTTTGCACCACTCTGCAACGAGTTTGCAGCACTCCGCAACCAGTTCGCACCACTCCGCAACCAGTTTGTACCACTTTGCAGCCCGTTTGCACCACCTCGCAACCTGTTTACCACTCTGCAACCAGCTTGCACCACTCCCCAACCAGTTCGCACCACTCCGCAACCAGTTCCCACCACTCCACAACCAGTTCGCACCACTCCGCAACCAGTTTGCACCACTCCGCAACCAGTTCACACCACTCCGAAACCAGTTCACACCACTCTGCAACCAAATCGCACCACTCCGCAACCAGTTCGCACCACTCCGCAACCAGTTCGCACCACTCCACAACCAGTTCACACCACTCTGCAACCAAATCGCACCACTCCGCAACCAGTTCGCACCACTCCGCAACCAGTTCGCACCACTCCACAACCAGTTTGCACCACTCCGCAACCAGTTCACACCACTCCGAAACCAGTTCGCACCACTCTGCAACCAGTTCGCACCACTCCGCAACCAGTTCCCACAACTCCGCAACCTGTTCGCACCAGTCCGGAACCAGTTTGCACCACTCCTCAACCATTTCGCACCACTCCACATCCCTTTCGCACCACCCCGCAACCACTTCGCACCACTCCTCAACCAGTTCGCACCACTCCTCAACCAGTTCACACCACTCCGCAACCAGTTCGCACCACTCCGCAACCAGTTCGCACCACTCCGCAACCAGTTCGCACCACTCCGCAACCAGTTCGCACCACTCCTCAACCAGTTCACACCACTCCGCAACCAGTTCGCACCACTCCGCAACCAGTTCGCACCACTCCGCAACCAGTTTCGCACCACTTCGCAACCAGTTCCCACCACTTCGCAACCAGTTCGCACCACTCACAAAACCGGTTCGCACCACTTCGCAATCAGTTCGCACCACTACGTAACCAGTTCGCACCACTCCGCAACAAGTTTGCACCACTCCGCAACCAGTTCGCACCACTCCGCAACTAGTTCGCACCACTCCGCAACCAGTTCGCACCACTCCGCAACCAGTTCCGACCACTCCGCAACCAATTCGCACCACTCTGGAGCAAGTTCGCACCAGTCCGTGACCAGTTCACACCACTCCGCAACCAGTTCGCACCACTCCAACCAGTTCGCACAACTTCGCAACCAGGTTGCACCCATCCGCAACCAGTTCGCACCACTCCGCAGCTAGTTTGCACCACTCCGCGACAAGTTTTGTACCTCTCCGCAACTAGTTCGCACCATTCTGCAACCCGTTTGGACCACTCCGCAACCTGTTTGCACCACTCCGCAGCCAGTTCCCACAACTTCGCAACCAGTTCGCACCACTCCGCAACCAGTTCGCACCACTCCGCAACCAGTTCGCACCACTCCGCAACCAGTTTGCACCACTCCTTGACCAGTTCGCACCACTCCGCAACCAGTTGGCACCACTTTGCAACCAGTTCGCACCACTCCGCAACCAGTACACACAACTCCACAGCCAGATCGCACCAATCCACGACCAGTTCGCACCACTCCGCAACCCGTTTGCACCAGTCCGCAACCAGTTAACACCGCTCGGCAGGCTGTTTCCCCACTCCTGAACCAGTTTGCACCACTCCGCAACCAGTTCGCACCACCCCGCAACAAGTTCGCACCACTCCGCAACCAGATTGCACCACTCCACAACCAGTTTGCACCACCCCGCAACCAGTTTGCACCACTCCGCAACCAGTTCGCACCACTCCGCAACCAGTTTGCACCACCCCGCAACAAGTTCGCACCACTCCGCAACCAGATTGCACCACTCCACAACCAGTTTGCACCACCCCGCAACCAGTTTGCACCACTCCGCAACCAGTTCGCACCGCCCCGCAACCAGTTTGCACCACTCAGCAACCAGTTCCAAGAACTCCACAACCAGTTTGCACCACTCCGCAACCAGTTCGCACTACTCTGCAGCCTCTTTGCACCACTCGGCAACCAGTTGGCACCACTCCGCAACCCGTTCACATCACTCCGGAACCAGTTCACACCACACCCCAACCAGTTCGCACAACTCTGCAACCAGTTCGCACCACTCTTCAAGCAGTTCCCACCACCCCATAACCAGCTCGCACCACTGCGCAACCAGTTTGCACCACTCCGCAACCAGTTTGCACAACTCCGCAACCCGTTCGCACCACCTCGCAACCAGTTCCCACCACTCTGCAACCAGATCGCACCTCTCCACAGCCAGTTCGTACCACTGGGCAACGAGTTGGAACCACTCCGGAACCAGCTCCCACCACTCCGCCACCGGTTTGCACAACTCCGCAACCAGTTTGCACCACTCCCCAACCAGTTCGCACCACGCCACAGCCAGTTTGCACCACTCCGCAACCAGTTCGCACCACTCCACAACCAGTTCACACACCTCCACAACCAGTTTGCACAACCCCGCAACTAGTTCATCACTCCGCATCCAGTTCGCGCCACTGCGCGACCAGTTTGCACCACCCCGCAACCAGTTCCCACCACTCCGCAACCAGTTTGCACCACTCAACAACACGTTTGCACCACTCCGCAGCCAGTTCGCACCACTCTGCAACCAGTTCGCACCACTCCGCAACCAGTTCACACCACTCTGCAACCAGTTCGCACCACTCCACAACCAGTTCACACTACTCCACAACCAGTTCGCACCACTCCTCCACCAGGTAGCACCACTCCGCAACCCGTTCGCACCACTCTGCAACCAGTTCGCACCACTCCACAACCAGTTCACACTACTCCACAACCAGTTCGCACCACTCCTCCACCAGGTAGCACCACTCCGCAACCCGTTCGCACCACTCTCCAACCAGTTTGCATTGCTCCGCAACCAGTTCGCACCACTCCGCAACCAGTTGGCACCACTCTGCAGCCAGTTCGCACCACTCGGCAAACAGTTCGCACCACTGCGCAACCAGCTCGCACCACTCCGCAACCAGTTCGCACCACTCCGCAACCAGTTGGCACCACTCTGCAGCCAGTTCGCACCACTCGGCAAACAGTTCGCACCACTGCGCAACCAGCTCGCACCACTCCCCAACCAGTTCGGACCACTCCGCAAACAGTTTGCACCACACCGCAACCAGTTCGCATCACTCCGAAACCAGTTCGGACCACTCTGCAACCAGTTCGCACCACTCGGCAATAAGTTCGCACCACTCCACAGCCAGTTCGCACCACTCCGCAACCAGGTCGCACCACGCCGCAACCAGTTTGGACCACTCCGCAACCAGTTGGCACCACTCCACAACTAGTTCGCACCACTCCGCAACCAGTACGCACAACTCCGGAACCAGACCGCACCCATCCACAACCAGTTCGCACCACTCCGCAACCAGTTTGCACCAGTCTGCAACCAGTTAACACCGCTCGGCAGGCTATTCCCCCACTCCAAAACCAGTTTGCACCACTCCGCGACCAGTCCGTACCACCCCGCAACAAGTTCGCACCACTCCGCAACCAGAATGCACCACTCCACAACCAGTTTGCACCACCCCGCAACCAGTTTGCACCACTCCGCGACCAGTCCGCACCGCCCCGCGACCAGTTCGCACCGCCCGGCAACCAGTTCGCACCACTCCGCAACCAGTTCCAACAACTCCGCAACCAGTTTGCACCACTCCGCATCCAGTTCGCACTACTCTGCAGCCACTTTGCACCACTTGGCAACCAGTTGGCACCACTCCGCAACCAGTTCGCACCACTCCGGAACCAGTTCACACCACTCCCCAACCAGTTCGCACCACTGCGCAACCAGTTTGCACCAAGCCTCAACCAGTTCGCACAACGCCGCAACCAATTCGCACCACCCCGCAACCAGTTCTCACCACTCCGCAACCGGATCGCACCTCTCCGCAGCCAGTTCGTACCACTCCGCAACCAGTTGGCACCACTCTGGAACCAGCTCGCACCACTCCGCCACTGGTTCGCACCACTCCACAACCAGTTTGCACCACTCCCCAACCAGTTCGCACCACGCCACAGCCAGTTTGCACCAGTCCGCAACCAGTTCGCACCACTCCGCAACCAGTTCACACCACTCCGCAACCAGTTTGCACAACCCCGCAGCCAGTTCATCACTCCGCATCCAGATCGCGCCACTACGCGACAAGTTTGCACCACTCCGCAACCAGTTCCCACCACTCCGCAACCAGTTTGCACCACTCAACAACGCGTGTGCACCACTCCGCAGCCAGTTCGCCCCACTCTGCAACCAGTTCGCACCACTCCGCAACCAGTTCACACCACTCCGCAACAAGTTCGCACCACTCCACAACCAGTTCACACTACTCCGCAACCAGTTCACACCACTGCACAACCAGTTGGTACCACTCCGCAGCCAGTTCACACCACTCCGCAAACAGTTCGCACCACTGCGCAACCAGCTCGCACCACTCCCCAACCAGTTTGGACCTCTCCGCAACCAGTTTGCACCACATCGCAACCAGTTCGCATCACTCCGAAACCAGTTCGCACAACTCCGCAACCAGTTCGCACCACACGGCAATCAGTTTGCACCACTCCACAGCCAGTTTGCACCACTCCGCAACCAGGTCGCACCACGCCGCAACCAGTTTGCACCACTCCGCAACCAGTTGGCACCACTCCACAACTAGTTCGCACCACTCAGCAACCAGTCCGCACCACTCTACAACCAGTTCGCACTGCTCCGCAACCAGTTCTCCCCACTCCGCAACCAGCTCGCACCTCTCCGCAACCAGTTTGGACCACTCCGCAACCAGTTTGCACAACTCTGCCACCAGTTTACACCACTCCGAAACCAGTTCGCACCACTGCGCAACCAGTTTGCACCAGTCCACAACCAGTTTGCACCACTCCGTACCCATTTCGCACCACTCCGCACCCAGTTCACACCACTCCGCAACCAGTTTGCACCACTCCGCAACCAGTTCGCACCACTGCGCAACCAGTCTGCACCACTTTGCAACCAGTTCGCACCAATCCGCAACCAGTTCGCACCACTCCGCAACAACTTCGCACCACTCTTCAACCAGTTCGCACCACTCCGTAAGCAGTTCGCACCACTCAGCAACCAGTTCGCACCACTCGGCAACAAGTTCGCACCAATCGCAACCAGGATGCACCACTCCGCAACCAGTTTGCATCCCTCCGCAACCAGTTCGCACCACTCCGCAGCCAGTTCCCACCACTCCGCGACCAGTTCATACCTCTCTGCAACTAGTTCGCACCACTCCGCAACCAGTTTGCACCACTCCGCAACCTGTTTGCACCACTCCGCAGCCAGTGCGCACCACTCCGCAACCAGTTTCACCACTCTTAAACTAGTTCACACAACTCCGAAACCAGTTTGCACCACTCAGCAACCAGTTCGCACCACTCAGCAACCAGTTCGCACCACTCCGTAACCAGTTCCCACCACTCTGCAACCAGTTCGCACCACTCCCCAACCAGTTCGCACCACTCCGCAACCAGTTCGCACCACTCCGCAACCAGTTCGCACCACTCTGCAACCAGTTTGCACCACTCCGCAACCAGTTCGCACCACTTCGCAACCAGTTCGCACTTCTCCGCAACCAGTTCGCATCACTCCGCGACCAGTTTGCACCACTCCGCAACCAGTTCGTACCACTCTGCTACCGGTTCGCACCACCCCGCAACCAGTTCGCACCACTCCGTAACCAGTTCGCACCACTTTGCAACCAGTTCCCACCACTCTGCAACCAGTTCGCACCACTCTGCAACCGGTTCGCACCACTCCTCAACCAGTTCACACCACTCTGCAACCAGTTCACACCACTCTGCAACCAGTTCACACCACTCTGCAACCAGTTCACACCACTCTGCAACCAGTTCACACCACTCTGCAACCAGTTCACACCACTCTGCAACCAGTTCACACCACTCTGCAACCAGTTCACACCACTCTGCAACCAGTTCACACCACTCTGCAACCAGTTCACACCACTCTGCAACCAGTTCACACCACTCCGCAACCAGTTCGCACCACTCCGCAACCCTTTCGCACCAATCCGCAACCACTTTGCACCACTCCCCAACCTGTTTGCACCACTCCTCAACCAGTTCACACCACTCCGCAACCAGTTTGCACCACTCCGCAACCAGTTCGCACTTCTCCGCAACCAGTTCGCACTTCTCCGCAACCAGTTCGCATCACTCCGCGACATGTTTGCACCACTCCGCAACCAGTTTGCACCACTCCGCAACCAGTTCGCACCACTCTGCCATCAGTTCGCACCACTCCGCAACCAGTTCGCACCACTCCACAACCAGTGCGTACAACTCCGCAACCAGTTTGCACCACTCCACAACGAGTTCGCACCACTCTGCAACCAGTTCCCACCACCCCACAACAAGCTCGCACCACTCTGCAACCAATTCACACCACTCTGCAACCAGTTCGCACCACTCCGCAACCAGTTTGCACCACTCCAAAACCAGTTCACACCACTCCGCAACCTGTTGGTACCACTCCGCATCCAGTTCGCACCACTCCGCAACCAGTTTGTACCACTCCTCAGCCAGTTCACGCCACTGTGCAACCCAGTTGCACCACTCTGCAACCACATCGCACCACTCCTCAACCAGTTCGCACCACTCCTCAACCAGTTCATACCACTCCGCAACCAGTTCACACCACTTCGCAACCAGTTTCCACCACCCCACAACCAATTCGCACCACTCCGCAACCGGTTCGCACCACTTCGAAACCAGTTCCCACCACTCCGCAACCAGTTCGCACCACTCCCCAACCAGTTCGCACCACTCCGCAACCAGTTTGCACAACTCCGCAACCAGTTCGCACAACTCCGCAACCAGTTTGCACCACCCCGCAACCAGTTCACACCACTCCGCAACCAGTTTGCACCACTTCGCAACTAGTTCCCACCACTCCTCAACCAGTTTGCACCACTCCTCAACCAGTTGGCACCACTCCACAACCAGTTCGCACCACTCCCCAACCAGTTCGCTCCACTCCGCAACCAGTATGCACCACTCCGCAACCAGTTCGCACCATTCCGAAACCAGTTCGCTCCACTCCGCAACCAGTTCGCACGACTCCGCATCCAGTTTGCACCACTCCGCAACCAGTACACACCACTCCTCAACCAGTTCGCACCACTCCACAACCAGTTTGCACAACTCCGCAACCAGTTCGCACCACTTTGCAACCAGTTCGTACCACTCTGCAAATTCACATCACTCCGCAACCAGTTCACACCACTCCAGAACAGATTTGCACCACTCCGCAACCAGGTTGCACCATTTTGCAACCAGTTCGCACCACTCCGCAACCAGTTTGCACCTCTCCGCACCCAGTTCGCACCACTCCGCAACACGTTCGCACCACTCCGCAACCAGTTCGCACCACTCTACAACCAGTTCGCACCACTCCGCCACCAGTTCGCACCACTCGGCAACCAGTTCGCACCACTCCACAACCAGTTCGCACCACTCCGCCACCAGTTCGCACCACTCGGCAACCAGTTCGCACCACTCCACAACCAGTTCGCACCACTCCGCCACCAGTTCGCACCACTCGGCAACCAGTTCGCACCACTCCACAACCAGTTCGCACCACTCCGCCACCAGTTCGCACCACTCGGCAACCAGTTCGCACCACTCCACAACCAGTTCGCACCACTCCGCCACCAGTTCGCACCACTCGGCAACCAGTTCGCACCACTCCACAACCAGTTCGCACCACTCCGCCACCAGTTCGCACCACTCGGCAACCAGTTCGCACCACTCCACAACCAGTTCGCACCACTCCGCCACCAGTTCGCACCACTCGGCAACCAGTTCGCACCACTCCACAACCAGTTCGCACCACTCCGCCACCAGTTCGCACCACTCGGCAACCAGTTCGCACCACTCCACAACCAGTTCGCACCACTCCGCCACCAGTTCGCACCACTCGGCAACCAGTTCGCACCACTCCACAACCAGTTCGCACCACTCCGCCACCAGTTCGCACCACTCGGCAACCAGTTCGCACCACTCCACAACCAGTTCGCACCACTCCGCCACCAGTTCGCACCACTCGGCAACCAGTTCGCACCACTCCACAACCAGTTCGCACCACTCCGCCACCAGTTCGCACCACTCGGCAACCAGTTCGCACCACTCCACAACCAGTTCGCACCACTCCGCCACCAGTTCGCACCACTCGGCAACCAGTTCGCACCACTCCACAACCAGTTCGCACCACTCCGCCACCAGTTCGCACCACTCGGCAACCAGTTCGCACCACTCCACAACCAGTTCGCACCACTCCGCCACCAGTTCGCACCACTCGGCAACCAGTTCGCACCACTCCACAACCAGTTCGCACCACTCCGCCACCAGTTCGCACCACTCGGCAACCAGTTCGCACCACTCCACAACCAGTTCGCACCACTCCGCCACCAGTTCGCACCACTCGGCAACCAGTTCGCACCACTCCACAACCAGTTCGCACCACTCCGCCACCAGTTCGCACCACTCGGCAACCAGTTCGCACCACTCCACAACCAGTTCGCACCACTCCGCCACCAGTTCGCACCACTCGGCAACCAGTTCGCACCACTCCACAACCAGTTCGCACCACTCCGCCACCAGTTCGCACCACTCGGCAACCAGTTCGCACCACTCCACAACCAGTTCGCACCACTCCGCCACCAGTTCGCACCACTCGGCAACCAGTTCGCACCACTCCACAACCAGTTCGCACCACTCCGCCACCAGTTCGCACCACTCGGCAACCAGTTCGCACCACTCCACAACCAGTTCGCACCACTCCGCCACCAGTTCGCACCACTCGGCAACCAGTTCGCACCACTCCACAACCAGTTCGCACCACTCCGCCACCAGTTCGCACCACTCGGCAACCAGTTCGCACCACTCCACAACCAGTTCGCACCACTCCGCCACCAGTTCGCACCACTCGGCAACCAGTTCGCACCACTCCACAACCAGTTCGCACCACTCCGCCACCAGTTCGCACCACTCGGCAACCAGTTCGCACCACTCCACAACCAGTTCGCACCACTCCGCCACCAGTTCGCACCACTCGGCAACCAGTTCGCACCACTCCACAACCAGTTCGCACCACTCCGCCACCAGTTCGCACCACTCGGCAACCAGTTCGCACCACTCCACAACCAGTTCGCACCACTCCGCCACCAGTTCGCACCACTCGGCAACCAGTTCGCACCACTCCACAACCAGTTCGCACCACTCCGCCACCAGTTCGCACCACTCGGCAACCAGTTCGCACCACTCCACAACCAGTTCGCACCACTCCGCCACCAGTTCGCACCACTCGGCAACCAGTTCGCACCACTCCACAACCAGTTCGCACCACTCCGCCACCAGTTCGCACCACTCGGCAACCAGTTCGCACCACTCCACAACCAGTTCGCACCACTCCGCCACCAGTTCGCACCACTCGGCAACCAGTTCGCACCACTCCACAACCAGTTCGCACCACTCCGCCACCAGTTCGCACCACTCGGCAACCAGTTCGCACCACTCCACAACCAGTTCGCACCACTCCGCCACCAGTTCGCACCACTCGGCAACCAGTTCGCACCACTCCACAACCAGTTCGCACCACTCCGCCACCAGTTCGCACCACTCGGCAACCAGTTCGCACCACTCCACAACCAGTTCGCACCACTCCGCCACCAGTTCGCACCACTCCGCAACTAGTTCGCACCACTCCTCAACCAGTTCGCACCACTCCGCAACCCTTTCGCACCACTCCGCAACCACTTCGCCTCACTTCTCAACCAGTTCGCACCACTCTTCAACCAGTTTGCACCACTCCCCAACCAGTTCACACCACTCCGCAACCAGTTCGCACCACTCCGCAACCAGTTCGCACCACTCCGCAACCAGTTCGCACCACTCCGCAACCAGTTCGCACCACTCCGCAACCAGTTCGCACCACGCCGCAACCAGTTCGCACCACTCTTCAACCAGTTCGCACCACTCTTCAACCAGTTCGCACCACTCTTCAACCAGTTCGCACCACTCTTCAACCAGTTCGCACCACTCTTCAACCAGTTCGCACCACTCTTCAACCAGTTCGCACCACTCTTCAACCAGTTCGCACCACTCTTCAACCAGTTCGCACCACTCTTCAACCAGTTCGCACCACTCTTCAACCAGTTCGCACCACTCTTCAACCAGTTCGCACCACTCTTCAACCAGTTCGCACCACTCTTCAACCAGTTCGCACCACTCTTCAACCAGTTCGCACCACTCCGCAACCAGTTCGCACGACTCCGCATCCAGTTTGCACCACTCCGCAACCAGTACGCACCACTCCGCAACCAGTTCGCACCACTCCACAACCAGTTTGCACAACTCCGCAACCAGTTCGCACCACTTTGCAACCAGTTCGTTCCACTCTGCAAATTCACATCACTCCGCAACCAGTTCACACCACTCCAGAACAGATTTGCACCACTCCGCAACCAGGTTGCACCATTTTGAAACCAGTTCGCACCACTCCGCAACCAGTTTGCACCACCCCGCAACCAGTTCGCACCACTCCGCAACCAGTTCACACCACTCCAAAACCAGTTCGCACCACTCCGCAACCAGTTTGCACCCCTCTACAACAAGCTCGCACCACTCTACAACCAGTTCACACCACTCCGCAACCAGTTCGCACCTCTTCGCAACCAGTTGGCACCACTCCAAAACCAGTTCGCACCACTCCAAAACCAGTTCGCACCACTCCGCAACCAGTTGGCAACACTCCGCAACCAGTTCGCAACACTCGGCAACCAGTTCGTACCACTCCTCAGCCAGTTCGTACCACTCCACAACCAGTTCGCACCACTCCTCAACCAGTTTGCACCACTTCGCAACCAGTTCGCACCACTCCGCAACCAGTTCGCACCACTCCGCAACCAGTTTGCACCACTTCGCAACCAGTTTGCACCACTCCGCAACCAGTTCGCACCACCCTGCAGCCAGTTCGCACCACTCCGCAACCGGTTCGCACCACTTCGCAACCAGTTCCCACCACTCTGTACTCAGTTCGCATCACTCCCCAACCAGTTCGCACCACTCCGCAACCAGTTTGCACCACTCTACAACCAGTTCGCACCACTCCGCAACCAGATTGCACCACTCCGCAACCAGTTCGCACCACTCTACAACCAGTTCCGACCACTCCGCAACCAGTTCGCACCACTCCGCAACCAGTTCGCACCACTCTACAACCAGTTCGCACCACTCCGCCACCAGTTCGCACCACTCCGCAACTAGTTCGCACCACTCCACAACCTGTTCGCACAACTCCGCCACCAGTTTGCACCACTCCACAACCAGTCCGCACCACTCCGCAACCAGTTCGCACCACTCCGCAACCAGTTCGCACCACTCCGCAACCA
>SZWC01004151.1:19261-30106 GCA_023375785.1 Penium margaritaceum
CCGCAACCAGTTCGCACCACTCCGCAACCAGTTCGCACCACTCCGCAACCAGTTCACACCACTCCTCAACCAGTTCGCACAACTCCGCAACCCTTTCGCACCACTCCGCAACCACTTCGCCTCACTTCTCAACCAGTTCGCACCACTCTTCAACCAGTTTGCACCACTCCCCAACCAGTTCACACCACTCCGCAACCAGTTCGCACCATTCCGCAACCAGTTCGCACCACTCCGCAACCAGTTCGCACCACTCCGCAACCAGTTCGCTCCACTCCGCAACCAGTTCGCACCACTCCGCAACCAGTTTGCACCACTCCCCAACCAGTTCACACCACTCCGCAACCAGTTCGCACCATTCCGCAACCAGTTCGCACCACTCCGCAACCAGTTCGCACCACTCCGCAACCAGTTCGCTCCACTCCGCAACCAGTATGCACCACTCCGCAACCAGTTCGCACCATTCCGAAACCAGTTCGCTCCACTCCGCAACCAGTTCGCACGACTCCGCATCCAGTTTGCACCACTCCGCAACCAGTACGCACCACTCCGCAACCAGTTCGCACCTCTCTGCAACCAGTTAGCACCACTCCGCAACCAGTTCGCACCGCTCCGCAACCAGTTTGCACCACTCCGCAATCAGTTTGCACCACTCCGCAACCAGTTGGCACCACTCCGCAACCAGTTGGCACCACTCCGCAACCAGTTGGCACCACTCCGCAACCAGTTGGCACCACTCCGCAACCAGTTGGCACCACTCCGCAACCAGTTGGCACCACTCCGCAACCAGTTGGCACCACTCCGCAACCAGTTGGCACCACTCCGCAACCAGTTGGCACCACTCCGCAACCAGTTGGCACCACTCCGCAACCAGTTGGCACCACTCCGCAACCAGTTGGCACCACTCCGCAACCAGTTGGCACCACTCCGCAACCAGTTGGCACCACTCCGCAACCAGTTGGCACCACTCCGCAACCAGTTGGCACCACTCCGCAACCAGTTGGCACCACTCCGCAACCAGTTGGCACCACTCCGCAACCAGTTGGCACCACTCCGCAACCAGTTGGCACCACTCCGCAACCAGTTGGCACCACTCCGCAACCAGTTGGCACCACTCCGCAACCAGTTGGCACCACTCCGCAACCAGTTGGCACCACTCCGCAACCAGTTGGCACCACTCCGCAACCAGTTGGCACCACTCCGCAACCAGTTGGCACCACTCCGCAACCAGTTGGCACCACTCCGCAACCAGTTGGCACCACTCCGCAACCAGTTGGCACCACTCCGCAACCAGTTGGCACCACTCCGCAACCAGTTGGCACCACTCCGCAACCAGTTGGCACCACTCCGCAACCAGTTGGCACCACTCCGCAACCAGTTGGCACCACTCCGCAACCAGTTGGCACCACTCCGCAACCAGTTGGCACCACTCCGCAACCAGTTGGCACCACTCCGCAACCAGTTGGCACCACTCCGCAACCAGTTGGCACCACTCCGCAACCAGTTGGCACCACTCCGCAACCAGTTGGCACCACTCCGCAACCAGTTGGCACCACTCCGCAACCAGTTGGCACCACTCCGCAACCAGTTGGCACCACTCCGCAACCAGTTGGCACCACTCCGCAACCAGTTGGCACCACTCCGCAACCAGTTGGCACCACTCCGCAACCAGTTGGCACCACTCCGCAACCAGTTGGCACCACTCCGCAACCAGTTGGCACCACTCCGCAACCAGTTGGCACCACTCCGCAACCAGTTGGCACCACTCCGCAACCAGTTGGCACCACTCCGCAACCAGTTGGCACCACTCCGCAACCAGTTGGCACCACTCCGCAACCAGTTGGCACCACTCCGCAACCAGTTGGCACCACTCCGCAACCAGTTGGCACCACTCCGCAACCAGTTGGCACCACTCCGCAACCAGTTGGCACCACTCCGCAACCAGTTGGCACCACTCCGCAACCAGTTGGCACCACTCCGCAACCAGTTGGCACCACTCCGCAACCAGTTGGCACCACTCCGCAACCAGTTGGCACCACTCCGCAACCAGTTGGCACCACTCCGCAACCAGTTGGCACCACTCCGCAACCAGTTGGCACCACTCCGCAACCAGTTGGCACCACTCCGCAACCAGTTGGCACCACTCCGCAACCAGTTGGCACCACTCCGCAACCAGTTGGCACCACTCCGCAACCAGTTGGCACCACTCCGCAACCAGTTGGCACCACTCCGCAACCAGTTGGCACCACTCCGCAACCAGTTGGCACCACTCCGCAACCAGTTGGCACCACTCCGCAACCAGTTGGCACCACTCCGCAACCAGTTGGCACCACTCCGCAACCAGTTGGCACCACTCCGCAACCAGTTGGCACCACTCCGCAACCAGTTGGCACCACTCCGCAACCAGTTGGCACCACTCCGCAACCAGTTGGCACCACTCCGCAACCAGTTGGCACCACTCCGCAACCAGTTGGCACCACTCCGCAACCAGTTGGCACCACTCCGCAACCAGTTGGCACCACTCCGCAACCAGTTGGCACCACTCCGCAACCAGTTGGCACCACTCCGCAACCAGTTGGCACCACTCCGCAACCAGTTGGCACCACTCCGCAACCAGTTGGCACCACTCCGCAACCAGTTGGCACCACTCCGCAACCAGTTGGCACCACTCCGCAACCAGTTGGCACCACTCCGCAACCAGTTGGCACCACTCCGCAACCAGTTGGCACCACTCCGCAACCAGTTGGCACCACTCCGCAACCAGTTGGCACCACTCCGCAACCAGTTGGCACCACTCCGCAACCAGTTGGCACCACTCCGCAACCAGTTCGCACCACTCCACAACGAGCTCGCACCACTCTGCAACCAGTTCACACCACTCCGCAACCAGTTTGCACCACTCCGCAACCAGTTTGCAGCACTCCGAAACCAGTTCCCACCACTCTGCAATCAGTTCGCACCACTCCGCAACCAGTTGGCACCACTCCGCAACCAGTTCACACCAGTCCGCAACCAGTTCGTACCACTCCTCAGGCAGTTCGTACCACTGTGCAACCCTTTTGGACCACTCTTCAACCACTTCGCACCACTCCTTAACCAGTTCGCACCACTCCTCAACCAGTTTGCACCACTCCTCAACCAGTTTGCACCACTCCACAACCAGTTCGCACCACTCCGCAACCAGTTTGCACCACCCCGCAACCAATTCGCACCACTCCGCAACTGGTTGGCACCACATCGCAACCAGTTCCCAACACTCCGCAACCAGTCTGCACCACTCCCCAACCAGTTCGCACCACTCCGCGACCAGTTCACACAACTCCGCAACCAGTTCGCACCTCCGCAACCAGTTCGCACCTCTCTGCAACCAGTTAGCACCACTCCGCAACCAGTTCGCACCGCTCCGCAACCGGTTTGCACCACTCCGCAAACAGTTCGCACAACTCCGCAACCTGTTCGCACCACTCCGCAACTAAAACGCACCACTCCGCAGCAAGTTCGCACCATTCCGAAACCAGTTTGCACCACTCCACAACCAGTTCGCACGACTCCGCAACCAGTTTGCACCACTCCGCAACCAGTTCGCATCACTCCGCAACCAGTTCACACCACTCCTCAGCCAGTTCGCACCACTCCGCAACCCTTTCGCACCACTCCGCAACGACTTCGCCTCACTCCTCAACCAGTTCGCACCACTCCTCAACCAGTTTGCACCACTCCGCAACCAGTTCACACCACTCCCCAACCAGTTCGCACCACTCCGCAACCAGTTCGCACCACTCCGCAACCAGTTGGCACCACTTCGCAACCAGTTCCCACTATTCCGCGACGAGTTCGCACCACTCCGCAACCACTTCGCACCACTTCCCAACCAGTTCACACCAGTCCGCACCCAGTTTGCACACAATCGCAACCAGTTCCAACCTCCCCACAACCAGTTCGCACCACACCGCAACCAGTTCGCACCACTCCGCAACCAGTTCACACCACTCCGCAACCAGTTCGCACAACTTCGCAACCAGTTCCCACCCCTCCGCAACCAGTTTGCACCACTACGCAACCAGTTCGCACCAATCCGCAACCTGATTGCACCACTCCGCAACCAGTTCGAACCACTCCGCATCCAGTTCGCACCACTCCGCAACCAGTTCGCACCACTCCGCAACCAGTTCGCACCACTCTGAACTAGTTCGCACCACTCGGCAACCAGTTTGCACCACTCCGCAACCAGTTCGCCCCACTCCGCAACCAGTTCGCACCACTCCGCAACGCGTTCGCACCACTCCGCAGCCAGTTCACACCACTCCGCAGCCAGTTCGCACCACTCCGCAACCAGTTCGCACGACTCCGCAACCAGTTCGCACCACTCCGCAACCAGGTCGCACCACTCCGCAACCAGTTCATACCACTCCGCAGCCAGTTCGCACCACTCCGCAACCAGTTCGCACGACTCCGCAACCAGTTCGCACCACTCCGCAACCAGGTCGCACCACTCCGCAACCAGTTCATACCACTCCGCAGCCAGTTCGCACCACTCCGCAACCAGTTCGCACGACTCCGCAACCAGTTCGCACCACTCCGCAACCAGGTCGCACCACTCCGCAACCAGTTCATACCACTCCGCAGCCAGTTCGCACCACTCCGCAACCAGTTCGCACGACTCCGCAACCAGTTCGCACCACTCCGCAACCAGGTCGCACCACTCCGCAACCAGTTCATACCACTCCGCAGCCAGTTCGCACCACTCCGCAACCAGTTCGCACGACTCCGCAACCAGTTCGCACCACTCCGCAACCAGGTCGCACCACTCCGCAACCAGTTCATACCACTCCGCAGCCAGTTCGCACCACTCCGCAACCAGTTCGCACCACTCCGCAACCAGTTCCAATCACTCCGCAACCAGTTCGCACCACTTCGCAAGCAGTTCCCACCGTTCCGCAACCAGCTCGCACAACTCCGCAACCAGTTCGCACGACTCCGCAACCAGTTCGCACAACTCCGCAACCAGTTCGCACCACTTCGCAACCCGTTTCCACCTCTCCGCAACCAGTTTGCACCAATACGCAACCAGTTCGCACCAATCCGCAACCTGTTTGCACCACTCCTAAACCAGTTCCCACCACTCCTCGACCAGTTCGCACCACTCCGCAACCAGTTCCCACCACTTCGCAACCAGTTCGGACCACTTCGCAACCAGATTGTACCACTCCGCAACGTGTTTGCACCACTCCGCAACCAGTTTGCACCACTCCGCAACCAATACCCACCACTCCGCGTCCAGTTTGCACCACTCCGCAACCAGTTGGCACCACTCCGCAACCAGTTCGCACCACTCTGCAGCCAGTTCACACCACTCCGCAACCAGTTGGCACCACTCCTCAACCAGTTCGCACCGCTCCGCAACCAATTTGCACCACTCTGCAACCAGTTTGCACCAGTCCGCAACCAGTTCGCACCAGTCCGCAACCAGTTCGCACCCCTCCGCAACGAGTTCGCACCACTCTGCAACCGGTTCTCACCACTCCGCAAGCAGTTCACACCACTCCGCAACCGGTTTGCACCACTCCGCAACCAGATCGCACCACTCCGCAACCAGTTCGCACCACTCCGCAACCAGTTCGCACCACTCCGCAACCGGTTTGCACCACTCCGCAACCAGATCGCACCACTCCGCAACCAGTTCGCACCACTCCGCAACCAGTTCGCACCACTCCACAAATTGTTCGCAGCACTCTGCAACCAGTTTGCACCACTCCACAACCAGTTCGCACCACTCCCCAACCAGTTCGCACCACGCGGGAACCAGTTCGCACCACTCCGCAACCAGTTCGTACCACTCCTCAGCCAGTGCGCACCACTCCGAAACCCTTTTGCACCACTCCGCAACCAATTCGCACCACTCTTCAACCAGTTCACACCACTCCTAAACCAGTTCCCACCACTCCGCAACCAGTTCGCATCATTCCACAAAATGTTCGCACCACTCCGCCACCAGTTCCCACCACTCTGCAACCAGTTTGCACCACTTTGCAACCAGTTCCCACCATTCCGCAGCCAGCTCGCACCACTCCGCAATCAGTTTGCACGACTCCGCAACCAGTTCGCAGAACTCCGCAACCAGTTCGCACCACTTCGCAACCTGTTTCCACCTCTCCGCAACCAGTTTGCACCAATACGCAACCAGTTCGCACCAATCCGCAACCTGTTTGCACACCTCCTTAACCAGTTCCCACCACTCCTTGACCAGTTCGCACCACTCCGCAACCAGTTCGCACCACTCCGCAACCAGTTCGCACCACTTCGCAAGCAGTTTGCACCACTCCGCAACCTGTTTGCACCACTCAGCAACCAGTTTGCACCACCCCGCAACCAGTTCGCACCACTCCGCGCCCAGTTCGCACCACTCCGCAACCAGTTCGCACCACTCCGCAACCAGTTCGCACCACTCGGCAACCAGTTCGTACCACTCCGTAACCAGTTCGCACCACTCCGAAACCAGTTTGCACCACTTCGCAACCAGTTCGCACCGCTCCGCAACCAATTCGCACCACTCCGCAACCAGTTCGCACCACTGAGCAACCAGTTCGCACCACTCCCCAACCTGTTCGCACCACTCCGCACCCAGTTTGCACCACTCCGCAACCAGTTCGCACCTCTCCGCAACCAGTTCGCACCGCTCCGCAACCAATTTGCACCACTCTGAAACCAGTTTGCACCAGTCCGCAACCAGTTCGCACCACTCGGCAACCAGTTCGTACCACTCCGTAACCAGTTCGCACCACTCCGAAACCAGTTTGCACCACTTCGCAACCAGTTCGCACCGCTCCGCAACCAATTCGCACCACTCCGCAACCAGTTCGCACCACTGAGCAACCAGTTCGCACCACTCCCCAACCTGTTCGCACCACTCCGCACCCAGTTTGCACCACTCCGCAACCAGTTCGCACCTCTCCGCAACCAGTTCGCACCGCTCCGCAACCAATTTGCACCACTCTGAAACCAGTTTGCACCAGTCCGCAACCAGTTCGCACCACTCGGCAACCAGTTCGTACCACTCCGTAACCAGTTCGCACCACTCCGAAACCAGTTTGCACCACTTCGCAACCAGTTCGCACCGCTCCGCAACCAATTCGCACCACTCCGCAACCAGTTCGCACCACTGAGCAACCAGTTCGCACCACTCCCCAACCTGTTCGCACCACTCCGCACCCAGTTTGCACCACTCCGCAACCAGTTCGCACCTCTCCGCAACCAGTTCGCACCGCTCCGCAACCAATTTGCACCACTCTGAAACCAGTTTGCACCAGTCCGCAACCAGTTCGCACCACTCGGCAACCAGTTCGTACCACTCCGTAACCAGTTCGCACCACTCCGAAACCAGTTTGCACCACTTCGCAACCAGTTCGCACCGCTCCGCAACCAATTCGCACCACTCCGCAACCAGTTCGCACCACTGAGCAACCAGTTCGCACCACTCCCCAACCTGTTCGCACCACTCCGCACCCAGTTTGCACCACTCCGCAACCAGTTCGCACCTCTCCGCAACCAGTTCGCACCACTCCGCAACCAGTTCGCATCACTCCGCAACCAATTCGCACCACTCCGCAACCAGTTTGCACCACTGAGCAACCAGTTCGCACCACTCCCCAACCTGTTCGCACCACTCCGCACCCAGTTTGCACCACTCCGCAACCAGTTCGCACCACTCCTCAAGGAGTTCTCACCACTCCGCAACCAGTTCACACCACTCCGCAATTGGCTCGCACCACTCCGCAACCAATTCCCACCACTCTGCAACCAGTTTGCACCAATTTGCAACCAGTTCGAACCAGTCCGCAACCCGTTCGCACCACTCTGCAACGAGTTCACACCACTCCTCAAGCAGTTCTCACCACTCCGCAACCGGTTCGCACCACTCCGCCAGCAGGTGGCACCACTACGCAACCAGTTTGCACCACTCCGCAACTGGTTCGCACCAATCCAACACCAGTTCGCACCACTCTGCATCCAGTTTCCACCACTCCACAGCCAGTTAAGACCACTCCGCAACCAGTTCGCACCACTCCACAACAAGCTCGCACCACTCTGCAACCCGTTCACACAACTCCGCAACCAGTTCGCACCAGTCCGCAACCAGTTCGCACCACTCCGAAACCAGTTCGCACCACTCCGCGGCCAGTTCGCACTACTCCGCAGCCAGTTCGCACCACTCCGCAACCAGTTCGCACCACTCCGAAACCAGTTCGCACCACTCCTCAACCAGTTCGCACCACTCCACAACCCCATCGCACCACTCCGCAACCACTTCGCACCACTCCGCAACCAGTTCGCACCCCTCCGCGGCCAGTTCGCACTACTCCGCAGCCAGTTCGCACCACTCCGCAACCAGTTCGCACCGCTCCGCAACCAGTTCGCACCACTCCGCAACCAGTTCGCATCACTCCGCAACCAGTTCGCACCACTCTGCAACCAGTTCGCACCAGTCTGCAACCAGTTCGCACCACTCCGCAACCAGTGCTCACCACTCCGCAATCAGTTCACACCACTCCGTAATTGGTTCGCACCACTCCGCAACCAATTCCCACCACTCTACAACCAGTTCGCACCAGTTTGCAACCAGTTCGCACCACTCTGCTACCAATTCGCACCACTCCGCAACCCGTTCGCACCTCTCTACAACGTGTTCACACCACTCCTCAAGCAGTTCTCACCACTCCGCAACCGGTTCGCACCACTCCGCCAGCAGGTGGCACCACTCCGCAACCAGTTCGCACCACTCCGCGGCCAGTTCTCACCACTCCGCAGCCAGTTCGCACCACTCCGCAACCAGTTCGCACCGCTCCGCAACCAGTTCGCACCACTCCGCAACCAGTTCGCACCACTCCGCAATTGGTTCGCACCACTCCGCAACCAATTCCCACCACTCTACAACCAGTTCGCACCAGTTTGCAACCAGTTCGCACCACTCCGCTACCAATTCGCACCACTCCGCAACCCGTTCGCACCTCTCTACAACGTGTTCACACCACTCCTCAAGCAGTTCTCACCACTCCGCAACCGGTTTGCACCACTCCGCAACCGGTTCGCACCACTACGCAACCAGTTCGCACCACTCCGCAACTGGTTCGCACCATTCCAACACCAGTTTGCACCACTCTGCATCCAGTTTCCACCACTCCACAGCCAGTTCACACCACTCCGCAACCAGTTCGCACCACTCCACAACAAGCTCGAACCACTCTGTAACCCGTTCACACAACTCTGCAACCAGTTCGCACCAGTCCGCAACCAGTTCGCACCTCTCGGTACCCAGTTTGCACCACTCCGCAACCAGTTTGCACCAATCCGCAACCAGTTCGCACGACTCCTCAACCAGTTCACACCACTCTGCAACCAGTTTGCACCACTCCACAACCAGTTCGCACCACTCCGCAACCAGTTCGCACCACTCCGCATCCAGTTCGCACCACTCCATGACAACCTCGCACCACTCTGCAACCAGTTCACACCACTCCGCAACCAATGCGCACCACTCCACACCCAGTTCGCACCAGCAGAAAACAAGTTCGCACCACTCCCCAACCAGTTCTCACCACTCCGCAACCAGTTCGCACCACTCCGCAACCAGTTCGCACCACTCCGCAACCAGTTCGTACCACACCTCAGCCAGTTTGCTCCACTCCGCAACTCTTTTGCACCGCACCGCAACCACTTCGCACCACTCCTCAACCAGTTTGCACCACTCCTCAACCAGTTCGCACCACTCGGCAACCAGTTCGCACCACTTGGCAACCAGTTTGAACCACCCCGCAACCAGTTCGCACCACTCTGCAACCAGTTGGCACCACTTCGCAACCAGTTCCCACCACCCCGCAACCATTCTGCACTACTCCCCAACCATTTCGCACCACTCCGCAACCAGTTCGCACCACTCCGCAACCAGTTTGCAGCACTCCGCAACCAGTTCGCACCACTCCGCAACCAGTTCGCACCACTCCGCAACCAGTTTGCACCACTCCGCAACCAGTTCGCACCACTCCGCAACCAGTTCGCACCACTCCGCAACCAGTTTGCACCACTCCGCAACCAAGTCGCACCACTCCGCAACCAGTTCGCACCACTCCAAAACCCGTTTGCACCACTCCACAACCAGTTTGCACCGCCCCACAACCAGTTCGCACCACTCCGCAACCAGTTCGCACCACTCCACAACAAGCTCGCACCACTCTCCAACCATTTCATACCACTCGGGAACCAGTCCGCACCACACCGCAACCACTTCTCACCATTCCGAAACCAGTTTGAACCACTCCGCAACCAGTTCGCACCACTCCACAACCAGTTCGCACCACTCCGCAACCAGTTCGCACCACTCCGCAACCAGTTCGTACCACTCCTCAGCCAGTTTGCTCCACTCCGCAACTCTTTCGCACCACTTCTCAACCACTTTGCACCACTCCTCAACCAGTTTGCACCACTCCTCAACCAGTTCACACCACTCCGCAACCGGTTCGCACCACTCCGCAACCAAATTGCACCACCCCGCAACCAGTTTGCACTACTCCACAACCAGTTTGCACAACTCCCCAACCAGTTCGCACCACTCCGCAAACAGTTCCCACCACTCCGCAACCAGTTCGCACCACTCTACAACAAGTTCGCACCACTGTGCAACCAAGTCGCACCACTCCGCAACCAGTCCGCACCACTCCTTGTCCAGTTCGCACCACTCCGCAACCAGTTCGCACCACTCTGCAACCAGTCTGCACCACTCCGCAACCAGTTCGCACCACTCCGCAACCAGTTCGCACCACTCCGCAACCAGTTCGCACCATTCCGCAACCAGTT